>CAUYPK010134076.1:0-33452 GCA_963574355.1 Loris lydekkerianus | reverse complement strand
GTCCGAAAATTAAAGGAATTGAGCGTCGAAGTTCTGCCCCACCCACCATACTCCCCAGACCTCTCGCCAACCGACTACCATCTTTTCAAGCACTTCGATAACTTTCTCACCGGTAGAACCTTTGCCAATCAAGACCTAGCAAAAACAGCCTTCGTTGACTTCATCGAATCCCGAGCACCCAATTTTTATGCCGACGAAATTAATTGACTTGTGTTATGTTGGCAAAAAGTGCACTGATTCAAATGGTGCTTATTTCGATCAATTGAATAAATATTCACTGAGATATTACAGTTTAAAGTAGACTCATAAAAACGGACAAAACTTTTGAAATGGGATGGCCCCAGTCCACAGTTTCAGTTAATGTTTATCATTCAGCTCCAGGACAGCTGAATTGTAGCATTTGCTGATTTCCATGGGAATATTTCCAAATATTCCCAAGATGGCCAATTTCAAACCACCAATGTGACAGAAAGCCACTAAATGTTAAGAAAGAAAGAGATGAGCAGTTCCAAACCATTATATAGTATTTCTACCATACACGCAGGCACACATACCTCCAGGGCATAGATAATAGCAAAATGAAGTAAAATAATTAGCAAGTGGTAGGTTTGGGACATTTATCACTTCTTACATATAACTGACTTGTGACTTTACATAATTCTGTGTTTTAAAAGACTGCGTTTAATAACTAGCTCTCCAACTTTCATAAAATGGGACACTCAGTTCTTAGGAGCCAGCAAAAGCAGTAACCCAGGAAGGAAGCTAAGAGCAGAAAAGAAGGGCTCTGAGCCCCACTCTTCCACCCTCCCACATCTAAACCACGCCCAGCCCTGGGCAGAAGGTCTTTAGAAGCAAGCTGCAGAGGAGGGGTCATGCTTGCTGCCCGGGGGTAACAGTGAGTGGTTAATTAAGCAAGTTTTACTGCAGCTAAAACCCTGGGCCTATCTTCTCCCTGATCCCATAAAGCACTCATGGCAGTTTGGTTTTTAACCAATACAGCAGTAATTTGAAATCAATTTCCTCTCTCCTTGATGAACAATGGACTATTCAGTGTGACCCACAGAGAAAATTAGAAGCCCATGTTTGCCAGACAGCTACCTGGAACCTGACTGCTACTACCAGGACGACGCTGGCCTTATTCCCCTCTGCACTATGTTATCACCACTGGCTTGGGTGTTTTGAACCCTTCTCTTAATCACAAAGAGGTAGGAGCCACATTTTATCCTTCTGGTTCAATCAACGCATGTATAGTGAGTAACAACTATGAACTACATACTGTGGAGACCCAAGTCAGCAAGACAGATATAGCCTCAGCCCTGTTGGCACACACAGCCTGGCAAAAGGCTAGAAGGGTCTGCAACAAAAGCATAAGAAGGCTCCATTACCACAGTCACAGAGACATTTGTCTAGTTAGCCAGCTGCATCGCATATGAAGCCCCCCTGCAGAGGAATTCTACCACTATTTCCTAGGCACCTGACTCTGGACAACTTTAGCCTTGGCTTAACTTCATCATAACGCTCCAGCAGGGCTCTGTGGGGTCCAAATGCATCAGAGTGAACTACCTATTCCCTCTGCTCCCAGATACCACATGCTTAATTTTACCACCTGCACATTTTTGTTCCTATGTCAACTTCTTCCAATGAAGTCTATTTAAAAACAGGTGGCAAACCACTCAACCCCCACCCCACTTCCAACAACTCAGCTTCCTTTACTCTTTCCTTTTTCCTGACACTTGTAACCTTCTACTATGTACCCCCTACACACACACAAAATAAAACACATGCTACATAAAAGCAGGTCTTATTTGTTGGTCTTGTCCTTTTTTCAAATACCTAAAACACCAACAAAACCAACACACTCCATGAATATGAGAAATGGATGGGTGGACAGAAACTAAGACTCTTAAGAGATTATTTCTGATTAATCTTTGAATTAGCAGTATCTTACAGAAATTTGAGCCCATAAATAACCTATAACCAAAGGATATAACATCTTTACTAGTTGCAATTTTCCTCTAGGTAATAAAACTCTCTTCACACAGCAAAAGTAAACAAGCTCACACTCTACAGTTTCTCACTGTCTTTCTCAACTGTGTTCCTGGTAAGTTAGCTCACAAGGAAGGGCAGGTAGGGGGTTAACCAGAATAGAAGCCTTTACTCTGATTCAGTTAGAAAAAGTGTTTTTTAAAAATCTGTGGAAGTTTGGGGGAGGGAGTTCTCCCTCCCTTGCCTGGGCTGGAGTGCAGTGGCATCACCATAGCTCACAACAACCTCAAATTCCTGAGCTCATCCTCCTGCCTCAGCCTCCCAAGTAGCTGGGACTACAGGCACGCCCTACTACACCTGGCTAATTTTTCCATTTTTTGTAGAAATGAGGTCTAACTATGTTGCTCAGGCTGTGCTCAAACTATCTTCCCAATTCAGCCTTCCAAAATGCTGAGTTTATAGGTGTAAGCCACCACACCTGGCCAAAATCTGTTTTACATATTGAAATTTCAAGTAAAATCATATTTGCAAAACAGGTTTTACTGCTAAAGGAAGGCTTGAAAACACTCATCTTTAAGCCGTTTAAAACGAAACAATAAACATCCTTAAAAAGCTTTACAGTATGTTCAAAAGTCAGGGTACAATGTTTCAGCCAGAGTCAAAATTACCCTTAACAGAGCAGGCGTGACGGCTCACACCTGTAATCCTAACACTCTGGGAGGCCGAGGAGGGAGGATCATTCAGCTCAAAGGTTGGAGATCAGTCTGAGAAACAGTGAGACCCTGTCCCTACTAAAATATAGAAAAATTAGCCAAGTGTCGTGACAACTGCCTGTAGTTCCATTTACTTGGGAGGCTGAGGCAAGAGGATCACTTGAGCCCAAGAGTTTGGGGTTGCTCTGAGCTATGAAGCCACAGCACTCAATCCAGGGTGACAGAGTGTGACACTACCTCAAAAAAAAAAAAAAAAAAAAAAAAAAAAATTTACCCTTAACAAATCCCTTGAATCTCCTGAAAAGCACGGTACATGTTTTATGTAATGATACAGTTCATGTTTGGGGTAATGCCAACATTTGCCACCCACTGATCTTGATTAAAATCAAAGTCTTCATGGAGGTAACTGAGGGTTAGAGTTATTAGTACCCAAAAAAGAACAGAAGATGAGTAGAAGATTATAAAGTGTGCCTTGTCACATATAGGGTTCATTCTACTGCATTCTTTTATTATATAAAACCTCTACCACTTTCAGAAACATGAATGCATGCTTGCTGTAGTAAGGAATGCAGGACAAGTGAACGCACCCAGACAAAGTTTTATCACATAGTAGGTGTTCACTAATTTTGAATCTGCAGGTCACTTGAATGGAGCCACTCTTAATTGAGATTTGACAGACACAAAACTAGCTATCTTCCTATCCACCTGTTATGGGTTGCATTGTGTCCCCAGAAATTCAAATATCCGAACCTCCTATGCCTCAGAATTTGACCTGATTTGGAAGTAGGGTCATTGCAGATGTAATCATCAGGGCGGGCCTTAATATAACACAACTGGTGTCCCTTATAAAAATGGGACACAGACATACATGTACAGGGAAATTGCCATGTGGATGTAAAGACAGACATGGGGGTGGTGCTGCTACAAGCCAAGGGACACTGAGGATGACCAGCACACCACCAGAAGGCTAGTGTAGATTTTCCCCTTGAAGCCCTCAGAAGGAACTGACCCTACCCTCACCTTGATCTCAGATTTCTAGTCTCCAGATTTGCAGGACAGTAAATTTCTGTTGTTTAAGCCAGCCAGACTGTTCATTTTAATACAAGGACTCAAGCTCACATCTTATCCCGCGGCCTCATGAAACGAACATCACACTCCACGCTCTCGGACACTGTTCTTGTGACGCCAAGTGGAGTTACAACTTAACTGATACCTGAGTTTAACGCATGTTTGTTGTATCTCTTCACAATCATTCAGTAACAAACCCCCCAAATAAGAAGACAGGACAGGGACAGCCCAGAATGATCAACCTCATATCCCAGTTTCGGAGGTAAGGAGTCTCCTGAGTAAAAAAGACAACTGCTGGCTGCATGGCCTCACTGAAGCAAGAAAAGCTGCTCTTCCCAATTTCTCTACTTTGCTGGCCCACTCCTTGTCTTCCCATGGTGAATAAAAACACCCAAGGGGAAATGCGGACCCATTCATCAACATTCCTAGCCAGACAGTGAGCTACTTAATGGCCGTATCGATTCCTTGTTTTGCTCTACATTACGTGTTACATTGGCTCAGGCAGTCCATACGAGAAGAATCAAGATGGTGTTGCAAAAAGGCATCATTTCATTTTAAGCTTGTTACCACCGAAACCAGTCAACCCTGAACAGAAGTAGCTGAGTTTCAAAACAAGCAAGTGCAAAATTTCTATTCATTCAGCGCCAGAAGCTCCTTCCCATGGCCAATGCCCCTTCGTTTCAAAGCCCGTATCTTGGTTGGTGAAGGAAGACAAACTGTGGCAGCAACTAGGCCCTTTAAGTGGATTTTCCATGCTAGAATAATGTTTGGTTTTGTTTTATACTCCATGATAGTGTCTCAAACTGCTTTAAGAGGATAAACTTCATCTTAGTAAAATGACCCAATTACAACTAACACAAATCACTCTGTCTATCCATTTTCACATAAATATCAATATGTAACAAAAATAAAGTGATTAAATGGCTCACAAAAATCTGTCAAAGAAATACAGAGTCTTTAACATCCTTTCAAATTTATCCATTTTAATGGATTAAATTAAACATAACACAAGCCAACAACACACACAGGGTGTTAAAGTTATTAAGGTCAGGACAATGACTTAACACCAAATTCTACACGGTAAAAAGATTAAATCAGGCCCCTTAACAAATGAACTTAAGATGCCCTAGACAACGTGGAGAGCTTGCAGTATCCTAAGCTAATAAATAGACCAGGGAAAGTAAAATTCAACCCGTAAGGTTCTACAGTTGGCCCTCAATATCTGCATCCTCAGGTTCAGCCAAGAGCAGACTGACGTCCGAGGGCCTGGAGGATTGACTGTACTAGTCCATGTTATGTAAGGGACTTGAGCATCTGCAGCTTCTGGTGTTTGGGTCCCACATTCCCAGCCCACAGCCTTTGCCTTTCCAGTCTCATCAGATGATGGTCTTTTGATCTTGGACTTCCCAGGCTCCAGAACAGTGAGCCAATAAACTTCTGTTCGTTATAAATTACCCAGGCTCAGATATTCTGTTACAGCAGCACAAAATGGACTAAGAGGCCATTACTAGCATTTAAGTCAAACTGGAAATAATTACTCACTTCAGAAAAGTAGTTGAGAGTAATCATTTCTTTTCATCGTCTTTTCTGTCAAAGAATCACAAAAAGCAACTGAGAGACAGGTTTCAAATCCCCTTCTGCCACTAACTCCCTGTGACCTTGAATGGGTCGCAGACTCCCTGGAACGCAGCTTCCTCATCAGGAATGAGAGAAGAGTTGCACTAGATCAAAAACTAACACCTAATTTTAAAGCCCACAATGGCAAGAGTTGTGCTGTGCTGCCACCCCAATTATCTGTCAGATAAAGATGTCATGCTACATGTTTCGTTGCACTCCAACAAGAAAGGATCAGAATGAAGAAAGGATTCTGTTTAAAAAAAAAAAAAAAGTTTAAGACGACTGGTAAAATCTGGTCTTGTTTTTTTGGGGAAAAAAATCTCATTGCTTATATAAATAGATATGGGTGTTATGTCACACTCACACAATAAAAGAAATTTGAACCTAAAGTAAAATTGCACTTAATGTTGAGCTCAAGGTACATAGTCAGGGTCTTCTTTCAAAGGGAAACAAGTTGGGACTGGTTTTAGGGGATTCAAGAATGAGGGGTAGCCACAGATAAATTTTTACTTTAAGCATCTCAAAGATAAACAACTTTAAACAATATTCTCCCCTAAAATATATTTTGGCCAAAGTTGCTGATAAATGGCCTAAAAAGCATACATTTTTCCACTTCTAAGAGCAAATACAAAAGAAGATTGCTCAAATTTGTTTTCAAAACAAATTTTCCTTTTACACCGTATCAATTTTTGCCTTGAGGGCAGGCTATGGATAATTATGTGAGGGGAGGAGCTTTCTTTTCAAATATTTTCCAAGTCTTGCCACAAAAATACAACGGTGTTAACACTACAGTGTGTACCTGCTTCAAGCTTCGTTTACTGAGAGAAACAGAATTATAAAAAGAAAAACAACATATAAATTATCTAATCTTTTACTCTGGTATGAACATTAGCAAGACTTCTTGGCTATTACATTAATATAAACCAATTACCCAAACCTATGAAATAGATAAAGACTCTGTAAGACTCAAAACCAGATGTACATGTAAATCTTAGACACAGTCCCACCAGAGCTTAACAGATAGTGTATAAATAAATGGAACGCCAGTCTACTGGTTTGTGAGAATAACATTAATCATTTCATTTATTAATAGAAGGCTCAAGGTCTAGAGCCAAGTTACTACATTATCAAAGTGAAATTCTTTACCAGCTTGCCTCAAGTAGTCACAGGAAAAATGCCATCTTTACCCAAATTCTGACAGCTAGTTCCTTTCTTAGAACTGTAACACTGTTGCCAGTTATCTTGAAGAACAATGCAAACTTTTGAGTACATATTCCCAGCTCTGAGGAAAGATACTGTGGCATTCCTCCCCCCCACCCCACCCCCGCTTTCTTTTAACTTCAGTAAACTCTCAGCAGCTAAATGACACTGTATTTACAGAACCTCCTTAAATTGACCACCCAAGGGACTGTAATAAGCTGGTCAACATACGGAGGTGGTCAACATAAGGAACTAGGCCTCTGTACTGATATATATATATATATGTGGTACTGATGCAGGACAAGGCAGCACCACGACCTGGTGCCTTAGCCCTGAAGGTATTGATGCTCCTGCGGATGGAGGAACCAGCTTCCTGGAAGGGCCGGACACCTGCAGGGGAGATGCTGGAGCCTTGCTGTCTCTTCCACGTGGGACTTCGGACTGGTCAGTTTCATGGATGGCACCTTGCTGTCTCCTCCAAGGGCACTTCTGACTGGTAAATTTACTGTCAGTTTCCAAGTCCTGAGAGTTCATTGGACAGCTGGCTGTAACTGACAAGACTCAAGCCCTAGCAGAACAACCCCCTGCCACTATATAAACCCCTGAGCAGAGAGCCCAAGGACAGACCTCCAGGAAGGAGCAGGAGAGCTTGTTGCCCTCCTGGGTTCTCTCTGCCAGGAGGTTTGGTTTTTGTAGTTGTTGTAATTTTTGGTTTCTGTAAATAAATCCTGACTTACCACTGATCCTGTGGTCCACCGATTTATTCTTCAAATCACCGAGACCAAGAACCTGAAATTCCAGTATCAGTACATGTCCAGTTTATGAAAATTAGGTCAACTTAAGGAGGTGGTCGGTGTAGGGAGGTGGTCAACCAGGGAGGTTCTACTGTATATAGACTGTGATGACCCTACCATCCATCCAGCATGGAAACAAATGGTTCACCAGCAAACACTGACAGCAAAGTTCCCATGTTAGGGTACAAAAGTTCTGTCCAAGGAGGTGGGAGACTATTGCTGCTCTCTGCATGCAGATACACGCAGCACCTCCAAATGGAAACTAAAAAATGTAGACTCTGTGTATTGACAAAATGACAAACATCTGTACACAGACCAGTTTTCTTGCTTTTATCTGGATTAAGAAGAAACGTCTTCATTTTCCCACAATGAACTAGGAATGGTTAAAAGAAAAAAAAAGAAAGAAAGAAAGAAAGAAAGAAATGCACTAATTGTAACAATTCCCCGTCCATTCCAGACCTTGGCTATGCTTAGACCAGGCCAATTTTATTGTAACATCACATTTCTTCCTGTAAACTATTTCCCCAAACACACTGTGCAGATTTCTCCATCATGCTTTGTTGATAAGAGTCAGGCTTGAAAGCAGGGCCTTGAGATTATTAGCATAGTATAAATTACAGACATGCTGATGGATTTGGGCACCACTGGCACAACTGACCAAAGGCAGATGTGAGGCTCACACCAAGGACCTGGCACAAAGTAGATACCTAATAAATACTTGCCAAATTGAATAACACTACCTAACAAACACAAACCCACATTGGTCCTGGGTGCACTTCAGCAGGAATAATTGGTTCTAAGGAGGGAAGGGGCACGGGAGCAGCACTGGTAGCATCTGTCTCTTCTGCATGGACTCCCAATGTCCGACAGCCACAATTAAGACCTGACCTACTCTACCTGAGCCTATCTCCACCCTGGCCAAGTCAGTTCACACCTCATCTGCTCAGAAATAGGAGAAATGCCCATGTACTGTAACTAACAACCCACAGCTGCACCCTACAGAGGTGGCAATGGAGGCCCCTGCATTGTAATCCACCCAGCACCCTCCTCCCCAATCAGCATTTTCATCCCCTCTTTGTGTTTAAATCCATTTTGGTCCACGGCATTCTGATCCGTCCATGCTAGGCAGAGGAGAGGCTCCAAATACTTATTCATTCAATCTAATCATTCAGGGTCAGGTAGGATATTCAGTTAAGAACCATGCCTAGTATATAGTTTAGATTCTGCTTTCAGAATTCTGCTTTTTTTTCCCCCAAGAAGTAATTCTAACAATCAATACACATTCATTACATGCCACAGTGAACACCCTGAGATGCATTTTATTTTTTAAACACAGCTGTCCATCTGCTGCCTACATTGCTTTATCAAGCTCTAAGTGATTAAGGAAAAAAGAGAATTCGTTTGCAGTGATAATACACAGATCTGTGTATCTTTCCAATTGCCTTCAAGGTTGAAAGAAATGAGGTCTTGATGAGTACCAGCTAGCTATTAATTAGATTTGGTAGCAACAAAATATTACTTTTCAAGCACTTTAAAGGACTGAGAACGGCTCCAGCGCTCAGCAGAATTTTTCTTTCTGTCTTTTGGTTCCTGTGACCCCCTTTTCTAACTCCTCTCCTCACCCAAAATGCCTCAGTCTTAAAGGAAATGAAGAGAACAACAAGAGCTGATGAGCAAATGCAAGTGATTATTATAAAAACCACATTCAATCTCCAATTTTCGAAACCCGGTTCATTTTGTTTAGCTAAGAAAAGGAGAACTGTACACACAGCTTATTTTTAAGGAACAGACTTTAAGTCTTTAAGCAGCAATTCCCACCCATGTAACTACAGCTCTTTTAACTGTGAGAAAAATTGGGACCATCTATTTTTTTTTTAAAGCTCATCATTTTTACCTAGCTAACAAAAGAAATGCTGATTCCCGGATTAAAGAAAACTACAGAGCCCCCTAAAAACATTTCAGCGCCACAACGGGGCCTCCCTTCACGGTTTTTTTATTTCAGAATTTCTCCTGATGGGGGACAGAGGTGCCCGGGTGTATCTGGAGATACGCTGCAAAGAAGGACAAGGGTGTGTGGGCCACGTTGCCTGGGATGCATCTCTATTTCCAGCGAAGAGAAGAATCACTTGGAGGATCTTGTCACGTACAGATTCTGATCCATGAGAGTCCAAAGTGGGACTGGAGAGTCTAACATTCTGCATGTCTAACAAGGTCCCAGGTGGTGCCAATGCTGCCATTCGGAGGACGACACTCCTGAGTGGTAAGACACAGAACATCCTACAACACCCCAGGCCTACATGGAACGCACTGTTTTTGCCTGCCCAGTGCCCATTCTCCCTAGGAAACTACCTTCAGCACATTCTCTTGACCACCACACTTAGGTCAAAGATGGGCCTCTGGTGAGCCCAGGATTCTTCCTGGAACTTGTGGAGAAACTGGATGTCTTCTTTTTTTTTTTTAGAAACAGTCTCTTTACAAGGATATTCAACGTGCACAAAGCTTATGGGGCTGCCTTCACCAGACTTCAAGGACGTCAGAGGGTGAGTATTGAGAGCTCTACAAGTTCACTCTTTTTTAAAAAAAATGGGGGGGAGGGGCGTTTCTACAATTATCACTAAGAAAATTATTTGCAGCTATTCTGATGAGACACAACTTTATAGAACAGCAAAAATGGCATGTTGCAGTATCCATTTACTCTAGCACAGTTTAAGCTCTACAGAAAGGGAAGTCAGTCATCATGTTTTCTCCCCCAGTGCCTCTGACTGAGAGAAACTCCAAGCAGTTTGAGCTCATCCAACACTTTATTTATGCTCGTTTACTTACAAGGCAGTTTCTAGACTGTGTTTGCTCTGAAAGCGAGAACACGCCTTAGTTACCCTTTCCAGTCTCAGCACAAAACTCAGCAATGGACACACAGCAGAGAACTAACAATGAGCACCTACTAAGTGTCAACATCTTGTGTGACACCTGGTATTTGTTATCCTCTGGCACATCCCTCTCCCTTACTCCCCTCCCCATTTTTTGAGACAGACTCTCACTCTGATACCCTTGGTAGAGTGCCACAGCATCTGTCTTGGTTCACGGCAACCTCAAACTCCTGAGTTCAAGTGATCCCCCTGCCTCAGCCTCCCAAGTAGCTGGGACTACAGGCGCCCACCACAACACCCAGCTAGTTTTTCTATTTTAAGCAGAGATGGGCTCTTGCTGTTGCTCATGTCGGTCTTAAACTGCTGAACTCAAGCAATCCCCCCACCTCAGCCTCCACCATGCCTGACTCCTCTAATTAAGAACAATTCTCAATGATTCTCTGGGAAACCAAGGTTCAGAGCACACTGACAAACGTAAGCTGGTTACACCTAGAAACAATATTTAAACCAAATCTATCTCCTCGGCCCCAAAGTCCATACCCACCCTCCAACGTCCTGTAACTCTATTACGCTTCGCCGAATACATCACACTCCCCCTGCCACGTTCACCACCTGTGGCCCCGAGGATTCTCTCTGGTTCCCCCGCACTCCTCCCTGCCTTCTCTCTACTGCTTCTCCATTTCATTTCCACACCACTTACCTGCACCGGGAGGCCACAGGCCCACCTTGCTCAAAGACAACATAGCCATTAAGGCAAGGACACCTTGGCATTGATACATCTTCTCTGTCACTCCACACGCACAGGGGGAAGAAAACCCACTGCAGGGCCAGTGACATAGCATGAGGGACGTCCACGGGTTCCTATATTTTGGGCCTACAACTCCAAAGGAAGCTCATCCCGTGCCCTGTCAACCTCCAAAAAGAAAGAAAAAGAAACAATATACACAAGAAGCAAGGCCAAGAAGACCAGAGGAGGGGAGGGCTAGCCAAGACCTCATTTCTATTACCCTATGACCGTGAACTTACAACTCTGTAACAACGCTATGTAAATCCTGGAAAGGAACAAAGACCGTTCTGTATGACGGTCTAATGTGGCCTAATGACCATCAGCAGGAAGTGGCTCATCACCTCTGTGACATACTTTCCACAATAGAAAACTATACTGCAATTATTTAATAAAAGGACTATGTTAATGTATTAGGGATCAACAATAAGATATTTCTAAAAACCATTATAAAATGAAAAAAGCAAACAGTACAATGATAAATATAGTGTATTACAATTTGTTTTATTAAATAATCTTTGTGGCCCTCCATCTGTATTTCTAGCAGTCTGGGAGACTGAGACATTTGGATTGCTTGACCTCAGGTGTTTGAGACCAGCCTGAGCAAGACCAAGACTCTGCCTCTTAAAAAAACAAAAATAGCCAGGCATTGTGGTAGCCGTCTACAGTCCTAGCCACTTGGGAAGCTGAGGCAAGAGGAATCAAGCCCAAGAGTTTGAGGTTGCCGTGAGCTATGATGCCCCCGCACTCTACTGGGAGCGACAGTGAGACTCTGTCTCAAAAAGAAAATAAATAAAATAATGTCTGTGTTTGTACAAATATTTATCTGTAAAGCTATTGCAGCAGCTTTATGCCTGGGGACGGAGGGAGGACAGAAAGCCATCTACAGATTTAAGCCCTAGCTAAAATGTTCTAAGAAGGAACATATTCATGTATGATACATAATATTTTAATGAAAAAAGAAATGCCAGTTATCCCTGACCCAGGAGCAGACGTTCCTGTGCTCCTGGCCCATTCATCCCTATCAGACATAGAGATGATTCCAAGCTGAGCAGGCACGTGTCCACTGGGACAGAGACGAGGTCTAGGGCCCTGGTGTGTCTAGCCTTTTTCTTCTCTATCGCACATTGGGAAAATAACAGTTGTCTTGGGCCACATGTTAAATACAAAATACTAACAAAAGCTAATTTTAAAAAAAGTCCATGCATACTTTTTACAATACCACAATTAAGCAAAACAGTCCTCAAATAACCTGCATTGGCCTGCAGGCCAGAGGCTGGACACCCCTGGTAGGCACTTCACCAACAAGCGATGTCATGCTCAGTCACCACTCACCAGAATATGTCTGGGAAACCTTTATTTAGTCTGATGCCCTTGTGGCTCCCAGCATTATCTCTGACCTAACTTCCTTGACTTCTTGCCACAGATTCCCTAAGAATGTAACCCTCTTGCTCTAGCCCAACTTTAAGTGGCTGGTTTTTTGTAAATCTAATCTAGTGACAGACCCTGACCATACACCTATTCTACTTTCATTTTCCATGCTGAGTTCAGACATCTAGCCAGCCAGGTACCTACCTACAACCTCCAACAAGCAGCCACCACAGACCCAGCGTGCTAAGGACTTAACAATGGACAAGGCAACCTTGACCACCCACAGTCCAGGGGCCCAAGCCGCCCACACTGACTCCCAATCCACACCACCAGCCACCTGAGTTCTGAAAGTTGAGAATGACCTTGCGTCAGGGAGGGCTAAATTTCAAGAGTTGCTTTCAAATCCCAGTCCCACCACTGAGGAGCTGTGTAACTGAAGGAAACTTTTTTTTTTTAAGACAGAGCCTCACTATGTCGCCCTTGGTAGAATGCCATTGCGTCACAGCTCACAGCAAACTCAAACTCTTGGGTTCAAATGATTCTCTTGCCTCAGCCTCCCGAGTAGCTGGGACTACAGGTGCTTGCCTACCACGCCCAACTATTTTCGGTTGCAGTTGTCATTGTTGGTTAGCAGGTCCAGGCCAGGCTTAAACCCACCAGTCTCAGTGTCTGTGGCCAGTGCCATACTCGCTTAGCTATGGGTGCCGAGCATGAAGGAAACTTTTTCTGTCAGCCTCACAGCTTTCTCATTTCTAAGGCAGAGACAGTATCTTAGAAGCAGATACCTTAGCAGACCCCTATTCTCATGGGGTAATAGGAGGATTGAATGAAAATATGCAAAGTGCTAAATTCAAGATCTGGAACATACCATTCATTGTGTTAGAATAGGAGTTGGCAGGCCCAGCGGTGACTCACACTCTTGAAGGCTGAGGCAGGAAGTTTACCTGACATCAAGAGTTCCAGACCATCCTGAGCAAGAAAGAGACCCCATGCCTACTAAAAACAGAAAAAACTAGCTAGGCATGGTGGCAGGCACCAGTAGTCCCAGCTACTCAGGAAGCTGAGGCAAGAGGATTGCTTGATCCCAGGAGTTTGAGGTCACTATGAACTATGATGCCAGGGCACTTTACCTAAGGTGACAGAGTGAGACTCTATCTCAAAAAAAAAAAAATAGGAGTTGGCAAACTTTTTCTCTAATAGAGCACGCAGTAAAAATTTCATGTGTGCAAGCTGTATAGTACTCTGCTGCTGCAGCGCTGCTTCTAACAAATGGGGCTAGGTACAGTGGTGAGCACCTGTAATCCCACCTACTAAGAGAATAAGGTGGGAGGATCCCCTGAGCCCAGGAGTTAGAGGATGCAGTGAACTCTGTGCCATAGTCACAGGAAACAGAACAAGGTAGTCTCTCAAAAAAGTAAAGGAGGTAGCATAGTTGTGTTCTAATAAAACTTTATTTTATGGACCTGAAATTTCAATGTCATGATTTTACGTAACACAAAATATTATTTTCATTTTGTTTTTATTAAATCATAGCTGCGTACATTAATGCAATCATGGGGTACAATGTGCTGGTTTTATATACAATTTGAAATATTTTCATCAAACTGGTTAACATAGCCTTCACGGCACTTTCTTATTGTGTTAAGACATTTATATTCCACACTTAGTAAATTTCACATGTACCCTTGTAAGACACACCATAGGTGTGGTCCCACCAATTACCCTCCCTCCACTTACCCTCCTCCCTCCCCTCCCCTTTCCCTTTCTTCTTGGGCTATAATTGGGTTATAGCTTTTATATGAAAGCTATAAATTGGTTTCATAGTAGGGCTGAGTACACTGGATACTTTTTCTTCCATTTTTGAGATACTTTGCTAAGAATATGTTCCAGCTCCATCCATGTAAACATGAAAGAGGCAAAGTCTCCATCTTTCTTTAAGGCTGCATAATATTCCATGGTGTACATATACCACAATTTATTAATCCACTCATGGGTCAATGGACTCTTGGGCTTCTTCCATGACTTAGCAATTATAAATGTGGGGGGAAAAAAAAAACCCCACCATGCTTAGCTTACTACTAAGCAAAATAGGCGGTGGGTCAGATTTGGTTCCAGGCTACAGTTTGCCAATCCGTGTGTTAAAGGAAATCCTGTAACCTACAGAGAGACCTACTATGCAACAATTGTTCCCTCTGCAGAGCACTGACTGTAACTGCTGTTTATTGCAGAACTCTCTAGCACTGGACTACTTGAAGAAAACAGTAGAACATTTATGAATTAGTATGTATGGCTGCATATATGTGTGTATACATACATATATAATATTAATATGCCTAAATGTTAAAGTATCCCTCCTAAATTTTGTATTTTTGATAATATCAGTAGAAGAGTTCATCTTCAATTTGGAAAAATATACTGAATCTCTCTCCCTGTAGTCAGAGCAGCAGATCTAAAAGACGCTGAGCAAGCCTCTTCTACAAGCCTCTTTTCAGAAACAGGACACCTAACTGTAATAAAAAACAAATGACAGACAGCCTGAACCTAACGGGAAGAAAGCATCACACAAATCTCAAGTGAGAGATTCTTAAGGGACCTGTTGTCTTCAAAGGGCAAGGTCCTCAAAGAAAAAGGTCCAGATTTAAAAGGACAACCAAATGAAATGTGTGAGTGTGAATTTGGATCCTGGACCAGAAAAAAGTTAAAAAGAAAAATATCTTAAAATCTGTTGTTTTCCTATGAAAGACATCATTGAGATAATCTACTAAATACGAATGAATACAGATTAGATAACAGAACTACATTCAGGTTGATTTTCTGAGGTGGATGAGTCTGTTATGCTGATGTCTTTGTTTTGAGAAACACAACTTGAAGTGTTTAAAAGTCAAAGAGCATCATGTCTGCAACATACTCTCAACTATTCAGGGAAAAAAAGTGTGCCTGTTGGGTAGTCAGGGAGCAGTGTTTTGTATATGGCTATGTAGTAATAAAAAGAAAGCAAATGTGATCAACTTAGTATTTGGAGAATCCAAGCAGAATGGGATATGAGAAATTTTTTGTACAATTTTTGCAACTTTTCTAGAAATCTAAAATTATTTCAAAATTTTAAAATCTAAGAACAAATGATAGCTACAAGTTCCCTGTAAAAAGCCCTTTACTGAGAGCATTTTATGTTTCTATTTTACCAAATAATGTAGGAAGGCTGGGCACAGCAGTCACTTCTATAATGCTAGCACTCTGGGAGGCTGAGGCAGGTGGATTGCTTCAGATCAGGAGTTCAAGACCAGCCTGAGCAAGTAAGACCCCATCTCTACTACCAAAAATCAAAAAATTAGCCAGGCATGGTGGCACACACAGCTACTTGGGAGAATGAAGCAAGAGAGGATCACTTGAGCCCAGGAGTTTAAGGTTGCTGTGAGCTATGACATCACAGCACGCTAGCCTGGGAAAACAGAGTGAGACTCTGTCTCAAAAATAATAATAATAATAATGTAGGGTGATATTTGCCATCAGTGCTACAAATAGGCTTACATCAAGATTGTGTCCAGTGTCACCACAGGCCCTTAATTTCTGCCCTGGATAAAATAAACAGGAATCAAAGCACTTCCTCCATCCCTGTAACAACAGCCCCTGTAGTAGTTCCATCACAGATAACCTCGCTGCCTTGGCCTCCACCAGGTGAGTCCCACCTGCTCTGCATCCCATTTGAGCAAAGGACAAAAAGCAGGCTGACATATCTGGGTATAGAAATAGTTGCGTGACACTTAGCCCTACAAAGGAATAAACATGGAAAGAAAACAACGGCCCAGTCTGTCTGATGATGCCCTAGCATTTCCATATCCATGTCATTAGAGTCATTCCAGTAAACAGATCCAAGACACATGGGACATCAGAGCAAATGAATGCCCTGCTGTTCCCACTGCCTTACCCATCCCCATTTTTCCAGGTCACTGATTCTCAAGACCCAACTAGTCTCATCACTGGGGCCAGTTCCTTCCCAGGAAGCCAGACTCTCAAGAGCAGTAACTTTTCAGTACTGTCACCCCAACAGAAAAGACAACTTTAGAAAGCAGTGGTTCACCTTTACACTGCTGGTGGGACTGAAACTTTTTGGAAGAAAGTAGGGAAAATCCTCAAAGAACTCAAACTAGCCCTCCCATTTGATCCTGCAATCCCATTACTGGGCATCTACCCAGAAGAAAAAAAATCATTTTATCATAAGGACATTTGCATTAGACTGTTTATTGCTGCTCAATTTACAATTGTCAAAATGTGGAAACAACCTAAATGCCCACCAATCCAGGAATGGATTAACAAGCTGAGGTATATGTATACCATGGAATACTATTCAGCCACTAAAAAAGATGGAGACTTTACATCTTTTGTAATAACCTGGATGGAGGTGGAACACATTCTTCTTAGTAAAGTCTCACAAGAATGGAGAAGCAAGAAGTAATGTACTCAATTCTGACATGAGGACAACTGATGCTAATACATGGCAGGGGGTAGGGAATGGGGGAGGGGAGAGAGAGAAGGACAGGGCTGAGGGGGTCACAGTGTGTGACATACCTCCTGGGGCGGGACATAATTCTAAGAGGGACTTTATCTAACGTGTAACCTGGTATCTTGTACTCTCAATGAATCCCCAACAATTTTTTTAAAAAGTGGTGGTTCAAATAAATGAAAGAACAGTCAAGCTTTAGTTTCCTATCAGTGACCAGTGGCAGTCCAAAGCAAGGAGATCCGAAACCATCTCCAATTTCCCTGCATTAAGAAGGTGCTCACTAGTTGCCATATCATCTTCATACACCACGGTCTAATCCCAAAACTCTTACATGAAAATGACCTGCTAATTGGGTCCCCAGTGCCTCCATTATAAATAGATACTACAACTGGCAGTGTAATTAGCAAGCTTCTGCTGCCAAGACAACCACTCCTCCCCCTCCAACTGAAGAACTTACCCTTCCTGACCTTAAGTTTCAAATCCTAGATACTTGGAGACAAAAAAGGTCTACTCAATCAGCAGGATCTATCACCTAATTAAGCAATTAAAGTAGCAATTAATTCAAATTCCATACTAGCAGAACAAGGCAAAAGAAAAAAGAAGAAATATTAAGGAAAAAGCAAACTAATTTCCTTTGCCTCAAGTCTAGAGGCCTCACCAAAAATGCATGTGATGAATCAATAGCCCAGTCAGGGTCCTCCTTTTTCTTCTATGACCAACTTGATGGTTTCACAAGGCCGGCAGCAGCACCTGGCACATAGTAGGCCCCCAACAAATCAAACAGACTTGAGAGAAAACAAGGGCACTGCATTAAGAATGTGCTGCTGTCAACTAAAGGAGAATTTGGATCTTCATCATTTGTTTCCTAAGAATCAAGCTGGATACTGAATAAAAGATATTTTAACACTCACAATATGATTCTAATACTACTTCTAAAATGCATCAACAACTTATCCGAGGGCTACACACCAAACGGCAAATCATGATTTATGAGTATTAAGGTTACAGGTGATTTCTCTTTTCCTCCATGTACCCTCATGAATTCCTTTCTTTTTTCTTTTCTTTTCTTTTCTTTTTTTTTTTTTTTTTTTTTTTTTTTTTTCACAGTCTCACTCTGTTGCCCTGGGTAGAATGCTGTGGTATCACACCTCACAGCAATCTCAAACTCTTGGGCTTAAGTGATTTTCTTGCCTCAGCCTTCCAAGTAGCTGGGACAATAGGCACCCTCCACAACGCCCAGCTATTTTTTGGTTGTAGTTGTCATTGTTATTTAGCAGGCCCAGGCTGGGTTCGAACCCGTCAGCTCTGGTGTATGTCGTTGGTGCCCTAGCTGCTGAGCTACAGGTGCCAAGCCAATTCCCTTATTTTCTATAAGGAACATTTGTTATACCTCAATAATCAGTGGAAAAATGATGAAAAATAGATTAAAATGACATTCTCAAACAGAGAAAGCAGTCTTCAACCCCTAACATGCACCAAAATCACCTGAAGATCTTGTTGAAATACAAATCCTGATTCCACTGGTCTGGGGTGGGGCCAAGATCCTACATTTCTAACAAGCCACCATGTAAGGGTTGGACAAAACCCATGATGCTTTGATTACTAAGGACCTATAAAACACAAAAATAATTTTGAGATGCCAGCAGTCCTAGTTTTCAAGACATGATGATGGTAACAAGGCCATAAATCAAAGCAGGGCAACATAAGAAAAGTCTTACCATAAAATTTAATGCATTTGGGGTATCAGCCAGGAAGAGCCCCCCCCCCAAAAAAAATAGGAAAAAAAAACAAAAACTTGAACTGTACTTGAAAGTACAGTGCTCTGCTGGAAGCACTTGTCTTTGTAGTTAAAAACAAATGAAATTGCTTCTTATTGATTTTAATTTAGGTTGGAACACTTGCTGTCCAATAATGCCAGAAAAGGAAACTGTGAGTGGGGACAAGATATGATAAGAGAGCTAACTCTGCAGGTAATCAGACACTCTGCTGACCTCCCATCTAAGCAGTAGTTAAAACATGACAGAAAGGATTAGGTGTGGACAAAATATTACATACCCAGACACACAGCTTTGCACCAATCTCATCCTCCAGGGCCTCTTACCATTATGGACTCTTTTTATTATTTTTTAAATTCAGGTTCTAAATGTTGTTCAATTAAGTTTTACTCGGTTTCCTTACAGATCTTAAGGATTCTAATTTACAAATAAAATCAAGAGAAGCAGTTAACGCAAAGTGTTATCAGCACGTCTCCTCCAGAGAGGCTGGCCCTACACCAAAATAAAAGTCCTCGATTCCTGAAGATAAAAAGCTCAAAACAAAGGAACCCAAAAAACCAAGCAGAGGAACAGAACCACTGTCAAAGGACTATTTTCGGCAGGCAAAAGGTTCCTGTCCTTCTCAACACACTTCATTATCTACCCTTTTGTGTATTTCCAATGAATAGTGGTGTCCTCGGAGTAAAAATGACCAAAGTCAACCTTTGGGTAACGCTGGCAGAAAAATACACTGAGAGGACCCTGGAATCTCCAAGAGCCCAGTGAGGAGCCAAACAATCCAATTTTGGAAAGGACAGGATGAGAGCAGCTCTGAGGATTCAGGGAGCAGGAACTGGGAATGATAATGGTGCTCTTGTGTCATCTGGCTCAAGCTACCAATTCCAGGGGGGAAAGGAGTGGATTTCGTACCACCCTCAACAAGAGGTGAACAAGCCCCCATCAACAGAGAACCCCAAAAAGACTGTGGAGAAGAGATCAAGACCCAAAGAGGAGTACTCTGGGAGGCCAAGGCAGGTGGATTCCTCGAGCTCAGGAATTTGAGACCAGCCTGAGCCAGAACAAGACGCCAGCCTCTCCTAAAACGCATTGTCAGTAGTGCCAGCTGCTTAGGAGGCTGAGACAAGAGGATCGCTCAAGCACAGGAGTCTGAGGTTGCTGTGAGCCACGATGACACCATGATACCAGGTGACAGAGTGAGACTGTCTCAAAAAAAAAAAGAGGAACAAAGGTGCTACTAGCAAAAAATGTTAGAGCCACTGGGTAAGCAAGAGTAAAGCAGTGCAGTGAGAACAAACAAATCAGTGACGACGTGATTGCTAGGGAACAGTGTTTTCCTCAGCTCTGAAAAAACCACTATCCTATCTCATGGATGAGGAATTGGGGGAACTAGGAATGCAAAGCCAATCCTTAACAAAGCAGGGACACACCAGAGTCTGTTAACAAGACCCCTGTGAGAAAGGCATTGAGCCTCGTCCTGGGCAATTTACAGTGTTCACAGACAACCCAGTCAAGTCCAAATGCCTGACTGAGTCTGGCATGCAGGGGCCAATCCATGCACCCAACACTGGCTACCATGCCTCTAAAATCTCTGCAGGGTCCCTCTGCAAGCTGACAGTCACTAATGGCTTTATAGCACAAGGGCACACTGAAGGTACAAGGCAGACATGAGTCCAGGTCCCAGAAATGCAGGACTCTGCCCTAGGAATAAGCCATTTACCTACTGGTCAACCACCCTAGGTTTATTTTTGCCTCTGCTCACTTCATGATATACACATTAAATACCAGCCAAGCTATTCCCAGCAAAGTATCTCATTTCACTACCCTATTGCTCCTGAAGACTTAGGTTCTTAAATGTGAATCAGTAATTCTGCATTTATTTATTTTCAGCCTTACACAGCAATACAAACTGTTTTAGAAAATTTCATGTTATTTCCCTAATTTATACACACTTTTAGAAACCCTATAACACCAAGTAAAGTGCTAACACATGGAGTTTCCACTAATAGTTGACCTGAATCCACTATTTTCCTGGCAATAATGCGCAAAAGGATACCTTCTTGTAGTTAAAAATCATATTGTCCCACTGGAAAGCTAAGGCATTCGCTGCCCTATCTACGGAGAAGAAACAGTAAGGTCCAGAAGGTAATAGCTTCACCAAAGAGTCAGTCTGGTCATCCTCCCATTCCCAGCATTCCAAAAGAAAAAAAGAGTACAAGGATAAAGTCACGAATTCCACCCTGATCAAACAGAGCAAAGGCTCCCCAGATTCAAATTACACTACTTCCTGCCTGTGGTCACCACTTTCCACAAATTTTTCAACCTCACACTGGCTCCTCTCCCTGAGAAAGAGCCTGGATCACAGAGTCATGCCAGCACAATCAGAAACAATATACTGGGAAAAAAGAAAAAAAAAAAAAGTATTTTTGGAGACAAGAGCCTCACTCTGTGCCCGGGGTAGAATGCGATGGTGTCATCAAAGCTCACACCAACCTCAAACTCCTGCCTTTGAGCAGTCCACTTGCCTCAGCCTCCCAAGTAGCTGGGACTACGGGCATGAGCAACCACACCTGGCTGATTTTTCTGTTTTTAGTAGAGACAGGGTCTTGCTCTTGCTCAGGCTGGTCTTGAACCTGAGCTTAAGCAATCTACCAGCCTCAGCCTCCCAGAGTCCTAGGATTACAGGCGTGAGCCACTGCTCCAGCCTGTATTAGGAATTGTTACCACTTTAGCTACACATGGCTACTGCCCTTGTAACTTTTATCATTTATGTGATTTATATATATATATGTTCATAAATACTTTTGTATATATTCAGTATTCCCAGTACTCTTATCCCTCACCCCAAATTAAGGGTATTGCATCTGCCAAGATTAAGAAGCAACTATAGGTTCTCTCATTTACTCTTTGTCTCAAAAAAAGTAAATAGGGTAGGGCAAAGTCTCACTCTGTCACCCTGGGCAGAGTGCCGTAGCATCATAGCTCAGAGAAACCTCAAACTCCTGAGCTCAAGTGATCCTCTTGCCTCAGCCTCCCAAATAGCTGGAATACAGGCACCTGCCATCAAGCATGGCTAGTTTTTCTATTTTTAGTAGAGACAGGGTGTCACTCTTGCTCAGGCTAGTCTCAAACTCCTAGCTCAAGCAACCCACCTGCCTCAGTCTCCCACAGTACCAGGATTACAAGCGTGAGCCACCATGTCGGCCTCTCCTTTGCCCTTCTTCCCCCCTGCTCCCCTCTCACGCTGTTGTGGCCACAAGCTCTCAAACCAGCTAAGTACAGACTTAACTCACAGGAGACAAAAGGCTGCACAGCTGTGCGCAGCCTGCACTTAAACAGAGTCAGGAAACTAAGGAAAGAAAAGCACACCAGGAAACCTTTACTCCCAAAACAAGGGCTGCAGTTTTGTGCAGAGAAAGACAGCTGATCTGACCTTCCTTCTTACCTCTGAGCTTTCCCACTAGCGTCTGATTAGCTAGTGTCTGGAACTAATTAACAGGTGTGTCAAGAAAGAAAGGGAAAAAAACCTTGGCAACTTTTCTCTCAGGGGATTAATGACTCTAGATTTACAACCCCTCCTTTATTTAGGCTAGAACTACCAGAGCACAGTGAGCTGGGATTCATTATTCAGAGAGTTATCCACCTATTTGGCTTTTAAACATATCCACAGCCAAGGAAAGTTGAAAATTCATCCATGGCTGCCCTGGGTGCTTCTTTGGCTATACACACATGGGGGGGTATCATCACCCAAAACTCCTGAGTGGAGAAGGAAAGAACGCGTGTTGGCTATGCGCTGGGACGAAGACAGCAATGAAGGAAGCACAACTATTTTCTCTCCATCCAAAGACATTATTACTTCTCTATAATTACTCGCAAACCTCCGGAAACCAGTACAAATCACACGCCACCTTGCTAACATGCCCTCTGCAGACACAGTGTATAATTATATCCTGTTACCCAAGGTTACTTAAGAAGAGCTCCTGAAGGGTTTCTATAGTCAAAAGAAAAATAATTTTTTTATGTTTATTTGATCTTATTTTACTTCACTTTATTCAAGAAAGAGTCTCATTCCATCACCCTGGGTAGAGTGCTGTACTATCATAGCTCACAGTAACCTCAAACTCATACTCCACTCAGCCTCCAGAGTAGCTGAGCCTACAGGCACTGGCCACCACACCTGGCTAGTTTTTCTATTTTTAGTAGGGACAGAGTCACCTTCTTATTCAAGCTGTTCTTGAACTCTTGAGCTCAGGTGGTCCTCCCGCCTCGGCCTCCCAGAGTACTAGATTATAAGCAGGAGCCACTGTGCCCAGCCAAAAAAAATCTTTGAGTCCTTTTACTTACTTCTTGGCCACAGGGATAAAACATGTATACCCAGTAAGGTTTTTTTTCTCCTTACTTTTTTTTTAACATATGTTGTCATTTACTAAGTTTAAAAATGCATTAGAGTAGCTCATTAACCGTAAATCAGAGTACATCAATCCTTGAATAGCTTGGAGGTTAGGGCACTGACTCTCCCTCCCCAAACAGTCAATAATCCTGTATAACTTCTGACTTCCCCAAAACTTACCTACTAATAGCCTACTGCCGACTGGAAATCTTACCAATAACATAAACAGTCAACTAACATATAAATAGTTTATATTTTATGAATTTATGACATATCTTTTTCTTAATTATTTTTGTTTCAAATTTATTTTATTTGCCCAATATAATCTAGCTCATTCACCGAGTTATAATTTTATGGTCATTGTTTTTTATTTTTTAATTTCAATATTGATTTATGGTGTACACATGAGTTTTTGTTACATGGATGAACTGTAAAGTCATGAAGTCGGGGCATTTAGCATACCTGTCACCTGAATAGTGTATATTGTACCCATGATGTAATCTTGAGACAGAGTCTCACTTTGTCACCCTGGGTAGAGTGGTAGAGTGCCGCGTCACAGCTCACAGCAACCTCAAACTCTTGGGCTCAAGCAATTCTTGTGCCTCAGCCTCTTGAGTAGCTGGGACTGCAGGCACCCACCACAATGCCCGGCTTCTAGTATGTAATTTTTGATCCCTCACCCCCCCCTCACGTTCTGAGTCTCCAAAGTCCATCATACCACTTTGTGTGACTTGTATATCTACCATTGCTTAGCTCCCACTTACAATGAAATATGGGGTATTTACTTTTTCATTCCTGAGATATGTCACTCAGGATAATAGTCTCTAGTTCCATCCAAGTTGCTGCAAAAGACATTATTTCATTCTTTTTGGTGGCTGAGCAGTACTCCAAGTATGTGTGTATATACACCCATTTTCTTTATCCACTCTATCAGGTAATGGGCACTTAGGTTGATTCTGTATTTTTACAATTGTGAATTGTGCTGCAATAAACATTCAAATCCAGGTGTCTTTTTGATGTAACAACTTCTTTTCCTCTGGGTGGATACCCATACTAGGACTGCTGAATTAAATGGCAGGTTTACTTTTAGTGCTTTGAAGCATCTCCATACTTTTTTCCATAAAGACTATTCTAATTTGCATTCCCATCAATAGTGGATAAGTGTTCCCTTTTCACTGCATCTGTGCGCCAACATCTATTGTTTTTTAGTTTTTAATAATAGTCAATCTGATAAGGGTAAGAAGGCATCTCGCTGTAATTTTAATTTGCATTTCTTTGATTAGTAATGTTAAACATTTTCTCATGTGTTTGGCTATTTGTGTATATTCTTTTGAAAAATGTCTGGTTTTGTTTTTTTTTTGTTGGCCAGGGCTGGGTTTGAACCTGCCACCTCCAGCATACGGGGCCACCGCGCCCTACTTCTTTGAGCCACATGCGCTGCCCAAAAAATGTCTGGTTTTTCAGTATTTCTAGGCTATGGAGTTTGTGAGTTTTTTTAATTGTCCCAAATCTCCCCCAAATTTTCCAATTTTATAATTATTAAAAAAAAAAAATGCGTTTAAGAGGACCCACATAGTTCAAACCCCTGTTGTTCAAGGGTCAACTGTAAATACAAAGTCTTGTCCCCATGGATCCCTGCTACAGCCAAGTGCCAAGAATTAAGGCATCTCTTCAGGTCAGCCTTCAGTCCTCTCTCCTGGCCTTTCCCCTTCTCAGAACTGAGGTGTCAATCTTAAGGACCCAAACTTCAAGCCAATCAGTGCACTTCACAGATGGCTATCTATGTATGAACAGAAGCCCTATGTGGTTAGGTCCCTGGCTCTGGAGTCAGAAGCCTGGTCCCATACTGAGCAAGTTCCTTAACTTAGCAAGACTTCCAGATGCACACCTTGGAAAGGCAAGGATAAATTACAGAAAAAGAGTGTCAATCCTCCAACGTGAGGCTACTTTGTTTCACTGGATCTTGATCATAGTAGGTGTTTAATAAATGGAGGTTTATGGTAGGTGCACTGTTAACACCCATAGAAGGAGTAACAGCAGAATGTCAGCGAGCCCCCCCTCACTGCACAAGACTGGCTAGTGAGGGAAATGCTCTGCCCTCGGGGCTCACAGCAGAAAATACTACACAGGAGTAAAACTCCCAGGCCTAGGGAAGGGACAGGGAGACAGGGAGCGTCAGTAGTGGTACATGTAGGTGGTCACAGGACTCCCTAAGATATGCTTTGATAACTCAGCCACAATAACTTGGTAATAATCTCTGTGTGGACAGAAAGGTCTGCAGGACTAGTCTCTCTCTCTCTTTTTTTTTTTTTTTTTTTTTTTGAGATAGAGTCTCACTATATCGCCCTCGGTAGAGTGCTATGATGTCACAGCTCACAACAACCTCAAACTCTTGGGCTTAAGCAATTCTCTTGCCTCAGCCTCCCAAGTAGCTGGGACTACAGGCACCTGCCACAATGCCCGGCTATTTTTTTGGTTGCAGTTGTCACTGTTGCTTAACAGGCTCGGGCCAGGTTTGAACCCACCAACTTCGGTGTATGTGGCTGGCGCCTTAACCACAGAGCTACGGGTGCCGAGCCAGGACTAGTCTCTTTTAAGAGTCACTCTGAATTCTGGCTCTGCTGAAGTATATAAAGAAGTCCTCAGAGAACTCCTTTCTTCCCACTCCCACATGAGCATGTACAGCTGCTCTCAGAAGCCCTCCCCCTGAGTTTCCAAGACAGGCTCAGGGTAGGGCTTGATGATTGATGCCCCATGCCCCTTCAACACCCTAACTTGAAGACTTTAACTTTCTTTTTATTCCTGGTGAAAGAAGTCACCAATGAAAACAGATTCTTACCACCTGCACCAAAGGGCATATATCCACCCTGCCAAACACCCCCTGGGAAAGAATCATCCCCATCACGAAGCTGAACAACAAATAAGAATAGGGTTTTCCCAGCTGCCCCACCCCAGCACCAGCCAGCACCGCTACCCACGATCTTGGCCTGTGGCTACATTCGGACACAGCAAATCCCAAGCTGAAAGCCTTCTAGGTGGATCTAACAGAGCTTTCTGATACGAGTATGTCCTATCTGTCTTTCACATTTTTCCCATTTTCCTTTCCAAATTACATAGCAAATTGGAGAGTACAGAGAATATTTACTCCACTTGGAAAAGACACTCATTTTAACATTCTGTTGGAAAAAGGAACCGAACATCCTAAAAGGGAGTTTTGGATATCTCTAAACTATACAAACACAGAGATCACTACCAAATCCAACTGATCAAATAAATCCACAGCTGTGTGAAAGCCTGGACCTCTGGCAGTAACCTGGGAGTCCAGAGCTTAGATCCTATGTGAGCCTGGCTATTAACAAAATACCCAGGAATGCAAATGCAAGGATCCAGGATTCTAAAATCCTCCTGCGCCAAACATGATGGATCAGCACTGTGTCAGGGAGCTTCTGTGGCCCATGTGAATTCTCTAAAGACCTCCAAGGTCCCTTGTGCCTTTCACTTTGCTGAGCAGGAACTCAGTCGGTATGCTCAAGGTATCCTAGGCTGCCCCTGGATTTGGTCCATAGTAAGGGCAGTCTGTCTGCAACCCTCCACAGGTCCCAAGATGCATCACTAACAGGAACCAGATTAGGAGGAAATCGGCACCAGGAACTAACTCTCCAGATGCCCACTGATGAGCCAGCAGAATAACAATAACAGCTATTATCTTCAATCGATTCCTAGATGCCAGGCCTGTGCCAAATGCCTTACATGGCTTACCTCATTAGCTCCTCAAACAATCTTATGGGGCAGGAACTGTTAGCCCATTTCACAGACAGGCAAGCCAGCACACAAAGCTAAGTGATTCCCAACCCACTCCCTGATAGACCCGGAATATCCCAATGACAGTACCTCCCACAAGGCAACCCTCTCCGTCAGTGACAAAAGTTTTGAAGGGGTAGGGTGGGAGAATAAGTAATCAATGTTGCACAGGCAACTACAAACATGAAATGCTCTTCTAGATGGTGAGATAAAGGTTGTACAGAGCACTCTAGACCAGGGATGTCTGATAAAAATACAACGCAAGCCACAAATGTTACATGCATAATTTCAAGTTTTATGCTAGTCACATGAAAGACTACAAAGCAATAGGAGATATTAATTTTACTATTTTCTATTTAAAATTTTTCAATTTTCTACTTGAAAATTTTAATGAGGGCTCAGTGCCTGTAGCTCAAGGGGCTAAGGTGCCAGCCACATACACCAGAGCTGGCGGGTTTGAATTCAGCCCGGGCCTGCCAAACAACAACTACAACCAAACAACAGCCAGGCGTCATGGCAGGCACCTGTAATCCCAGCTACTTGGGAGGCTGAGGCAAGAGAATTGCTTAAGCCCGAGAATTTGAGGTTGCTGTGAGTTGTGACGCCACAGCACTCTACCCAGGGCAACAGCTTGAGGCTCTGTCTCAGAAAAAAAAAAGCAAAGAAAAGAAAAGAAAATTTTAATGAGATACCAAACACACTTTGTAATATGTCTTTGAATTCCAGTGCATGTTGTATATTTACAGAACACCTTGATCTGGACAAGCTATATTTCAATAGCCACATGTGGCTGCTGGCTACCAGACTGAACAGAGCAGCTCTACAGACATTACTTAAGAAGATAAGGTTCAACATCAAAAGGGATCTTTAGGGGGAAAAGTTCATATCCAAGGAACAAATACAGGATTAAACAATGTCACTCAAATCCTTGGCATATTACCAAACACCAAAATGTATCTGATGTCCGCTCTGGGGAAGAATTCCCCCCACCCTTCATTCTTAGCCTCCAATTTCCTTATCAAAAAAACACTGATCAGAGGACCACTCAATTTTTGAGAAACAAGTTACCCTAAAGGTAACAATGTGTTTATTCAGAGTAAACACAAGACATTTTACTGGGTATAAATAAGGGGGAAAGGATCCATTAAGTCAGCCACAGTTTGAAAAACTGCTGTCACCAACCCCATTCTTAACACTTACTTAAATAGCTAAGAATTCAAAAAGGTGGAATACAAACAGTCCTACAAGTGCCATAATCTGATGCAAAACCTTTGGGCTTTGAAGAAAGGAAAAATAAGCAAGTAATTTTTAGATCTCTAAACCTCTATTAGTGGATCTCACCAATTATAATATGATGTAATCACCATCAAGAGACTGGATTTCTTTCTCTGAATAAACAAATGTGAGTCAAATATGAGTCCAAATCAATTTCATGGATCAGAAAAAATTTTTAAATTGCCCATGTAACAGCCCACCTATTTATAAGATAAGATATAAAAGCCCCTTGGATATGCTTCTCCTTATTTTGTGGGGGTTGTTTTGTTTTTGAGACGAGTCTCACTTTGTCACCCTCAGTAGAGTGCTGTGACGTTACAGCTCACAGCAACCCTAAACTCTTTGGGCTTAAGCTATTCTCTTGCCTCAGCCTCCCAAGTAGCTGGGACTGCAGGCGCCCACCACAACGCCAGCTATTTTTTTTTTTTTTTAGTTGTTGCAGTTGTCATTGTTGTTTTAGCAGGCCTGGGGCCGGGTTTAAACCCACCACCCTCAGTGCATGCGGCCTAACCACCGTGCTATAGGCACTGAGCCCTTATGCTGTTTTTGAAGGTTGCCTAATAGAACAGCTCAGAGATGGCACAAGAAATCCTCTTCCAGGCCAACTCTTGCAAAAGATTCTAAGATATAGTTCAGGCTTTAGCAACAGAGAACTCTGTGATCAGTTAACAATGTCTGTCACAGCTAGAGAAATGGGGACCATTATCTCAAATGCTAATCTCTAACCCTTTTGTAGAAAAACCAAACATAACACACAGGGACAGGAAAAGTATATGCTTCTGACTTTCACTGACTGTAAGTGTTCACATGCACCTAAGGCAGTGGTTCTCAACCTTTCTAATACCACGACCCTTTAACACAGTTCCTCATGTTGTGATGACCCCCAACCATAAAATTATTTTCATTGCTACTTCAAAACTGTAATTTTGCTACTGTTACGAATCATAATGTAAATATCTGATATGTAGGATGTATTTAGGCGACCTCTGTGAAAGGATCGTTTGACTCCCAAAGGGGCCCGGACCCACAGGTTGAGAACCGCTGACCTAAGGGTATGATGGCCCCTACACTAACACAGAAATACACAGCAGGGCATGTGCATCCTACTAACACTGATAATTTCAGTAATGAGAATACCAAGAGTAGCTTATACACCTTGAAGTTGGGGATATTTAAGGCAAATTAAACCCTAATAAGGCTTTTTCACTTAGTCTCTGTCAGTAAAATATTCCTGATTAGCTATGTGGGCCTTCAATGCACCCCCCACCTGCTGTGCCAGCAAAGAGGAAGCATGACAGCTGTCAGTGGCCTTCATTCCCATTTTGCCACTTCCTTAGCTGTAGGAGCTTCACTCTCCCTGACTTTCAGCTTTCCCACCTCTTCACAGGGTTGCATGGCTTTGAGAACCCATTTATGCAAGCATTTGTTCAATCTTCAGCAACAGCTACTGAAAACAGGTACCATTTATAATATTCTGTGTGCCTAATGCTTTTCTGGTACTTTACACACATATCTCGTTTAATCTTCACAAGGATTCTACAAGGTTGAAATTCTCATTATCCCCATTTTATAGATGAGAAACCAAAAAGAAAAGTAACCGGCCAAAGTTAACAAAGGACAGAACTGGAATTCACTCCACATCTGTAGTTTTTATTTTAAACATGCATCTGCACCAGACTCTTTCACCAAAATCTACCTACCATTAAAAGTCTCATTCCCTCAGAACCCTGTTTAATTAAAGGTCCCAATGCACATAAGAGTTATTTCCACAAAATCCTGTTGATATGGCCAAAAAGTTTATATTTTCCCTAGATTCCCCAAAGCTAAATTTTCCCTCCACCAAGAACCAGCAGCTCCCCCCTCTTCTCAACTGAGAAGTTTTTCACATGCTAAAAAATGTGCAGAAAGAACTCCAATGCCAGAGTTAATCCACTGCTTGGTTTCAGTTTGTCCACACCAAAACTCATTTTGAAATCTGATCCCTAATGAGAGGGTATTAAAAGATAGGGGAGCTAGGCCAGGGGTGGTAATTCTAGCACTCTGGGATGCTGAGGTGGGTGGACTGCCTGAGCTCCCAAGGTCAAGATCAGCCTGAGAGGGAGAGAGACCCCATCTCTACTAGCCAAGTGAGGTGGGGAGCACCTGTAGTCCCAGCCCCTTAGGAGGCTGAGGTAAGAGGATTGTTCAAGCACTAGAGTTTGAGGTTGCTGTGAGCTGTGATGATGCCACGGCACTCCACTCAGGGCAACAGAGGGAGACTCTGTCTCAAAAAAGAAAAAAGAAGATGATGGGGGCCTAGTGAAGATCTCTGGGTCATGGGGGCAGATCCCTCCTCATGAATGGGTTATTTGGGTCATGAGGTTCATGGGAAGACTGGGTTAGTTCTGGGGAGACTGGCTTAGTTCTCCTGGGAATGGATGAGTTCCCTCCAGAGAGGATTGTTACAAAGCCAGGACACTCCTCAGGTTTTCTCTCATCACACCTGACGGCTTCCACTTGACCTTCTCTGCCATGTTGTGACGTAGCACAAGAGCCCTCCCCAGAAGCCAGAACCATGAACTCCCCTGCCTCCAAAGCCATGAGCCAATACCCTTTTTTTTTTTTGAGACAGAGTCTCACTTTGTCACCCTAGGTAGAGTGCCTTCTCGTCACAGCTCACAGCAACCTCAAACTCTTGGGCCCAAGTGAGTCTCTTGCCTCTGCCTCCCAAGTAGCTGGGACTACAGGTGCCCACCACACCTGGCTATTTTTAGAGACATGGTCTCACTCTGGCTCAAGCTGGTCTCAAATTCCTCAGGTCAGGCAATCCACCGGCCTTGGTCTCACAGAGTGCTAGGATTACAGGTGTGAGCCACTGTGCCCAACCTAATAAACCTTTCCTTCGTAAATTACCCAATCTCAGATATTCTGTTACAGCCACACATAATGGAGTAGGACAACCACCCTATATCACATGAAATTTCAGCAGTTTCTGTCCAAATTGACCAATTGAGAAAATAAGGGGCTGGTGCTTACAACTGTCAGGAAATTTTCCATACCCTCCACTCATGGCCTTCGCACACATGTAAGTAGAAGAAAATGACTAGTTTTAGAAAAGAAAACAACTGGTTGGAAGAGGGATAAACAGAGCAGGCATCAACTAGCAGTGTGCTCTAGAAAACTTGTGCCTAAGCATGTCTGAAATTACCATGATTCACCAGCCAACATCTGTCTCTAATCAAGGGCAGCAGGCACAGTGGACAACCAACACCTGCCATTCAGGCAAAAACGGTCAGTTCAGGCAAGCCCCAAATCTGCCCATTTCTAGACAACAGAGCAACATACATCTTCATGTTTTAGTCAGTGAGGCAAAGTCCGCTGCCTCTCTGTATTTCATTCACTATTTCTAAAACCACCAAAGAAAAACTAGAATGTCTCTTCCTGGATCAACCATAAAACCAAAACTGCTTCTGACAGAACAAACACCACATTCATAGAATTTAAGCTAAGTCATTCCACTAGAGGAAAAGAAGGTTTGCTACCACTACTACCAGCAAAACGTAGCCCTGCTGTCCCACAGACATTTGTCCCCTAATCCGAATAGATTACAGTGGTTCTCGACCTTCCTAATGCCGCAAACCTTTCATACAGTTAAAAGGGATTGTGACCCACAGGTTGAGAACCGCTGGAATAGAATCTTGTTTGGGGCAAGAGATACCTCAGTGGCAAGCAACAGAACGTACAGATTTAGTATCTCCCTTTTTATAGACAGACTTCAGCCACCACGACAATATTTACACTGTGATTTTTCTAAAGGAAGATATAAACTTTGGATACCATATCTCTTAAGAGGATGTAATACACAAATGTGAGATTTCTGGAAACTACATACAATGATATCAGTGTTTTGCAAAATGTCCCATAATCGTTTTGAAGAGCACTATTTGTCAGTCTTCAAATATAACTACTGCCACCTGGACACTGAAGCGACAGCAACTGGAAGGAGGAAAGTGGACCTGCCCTCTAGGAATACACAGTTGAATTTGGCCTGAATCATGCACAGGGAATGTGAACTTTCCATGACAGTGACCACTTAATGAACACATGCTGAAACTAGAGTGAAGGAATCATCCCCTAAAACCTTCTGTCTGGCCAAGCCAAAAGCTAGCAAAGTTCAGGCTTCCATATGCTGTTGTTGGAAAAATTAAGATATGTAGTATTTCTATCAGTAGACATTCCTGTGTAAAAATTAGAGGGACAAGGATACTGAACAAACTAGGTGTCCAGGGACCCACTAATAAGGCATCTCCTGTATTAATTTATTCAGAGGTCAGTGGCCTCTCCCCTTGGTCACCCATCATCCATCCCCTTCTTTCTTGGGTCATTTGGGAGCAAGAAAGTGACCAAGAGAAACAGTTCTTGAGTGTTTCTTTTTTTTTTTTTTTTTTTTTGAGAGACAGAATCTCACTTTGTCGCCCTTGGTAGAGTCCCATGGCATCAGAGCTCACAGCAACCTCCAGCTCTTGGGCTTAGGTGATTCTCTTGCCTCAGCCTCCCCAGTAGCTGGGACCACAGGCACCCGCCACAATGCCAGGCTATTTTTTTGTTGCAATTTGACCGCGGCCGGGTTTGAACCTGCCACCCTTGGTATATGGCACCCTACTTACTCACGGAGCCACAACCGCCACCCTAGTGAGTGATTTTTCAAAACACCATTTTTTAAATTGAACAAGGTAACAGAAATTTAGATGAAGTCAACACATTACTGTGAAATCTTAATGTATTATAGCAAGCCATTTGTAGAGCCAAGAAAGGACACCATCAGGATAGCTAACCTCAAGCTTCCCAGGCCAGACTAACAGGCATAAAGTCAATGTCATCAGCCCACAACACGATACTGCACCAGCCCAAGCGCACAGACACATTTATCCACAACTTACCCAAGCAGTGCAAAACCCCAAAAAGGCCAAAAAAGAAAAAAGGATAAAGAAATTTGCCTCACACACAGAAATCACCCGTACATGGGTGACAAACGCCACCAGGGACCAGCTGAGCATTGTAAATAACCACTATGGCCCAGGTGTGTGCCCATCCCAAGAGACAGACACTGTTAATTCCAGCTTTGAGCTGTTGCCAAGCAAGAAACACAGGCTCTAGACTGCTACATCTTCCTTTCCTTTTCTTTCTTTCTTTTTTTTTTTTTTTTTTTTTTTTTTTTTTTTTTTTTTTTAACCCCAAGAACCCAGAAAAACTTGGGTGTCAAAAACGCCACAACAAACAAAAAAAGGGATCAACGCTAGGGTCTGTGACACACGCCCACCAAGCAGCCGGGAC
>CAUYPK010134072.1:0-57829 GCA_963574355.1 Loris lydekkerianus | reverse complement strand
TCAAAGCCACTATTGTGCCTCCTTGAAGAACCTGTGTAAATGCATTTATCCCAGGGACAGATGAGATATTAAGTAGCAATCCTTCTCTATTGATAACTATTTATGTTTACATAGCACTTTAAAATTCAAAAAGCACTTTATAAAATAAATAAATAAATAAAATCTGTTTATCACACAGGTGTTTTAAGTAGACTTTTTCCCCCCTCATCCACCAAGGGTTTTATGCTCTTCCATTATTTTATTTTTTCCTGAACAGGAATCAAACTCTCACATTATTCTATCAAAATAGACAAAAAAAAAAAGTGTCATGTCAACTTCTGCTCAGCAGCAAAGTTGCCTTTCAAGAGGCTGAGTTGAGGTGAGAGAAGGATCTACAACAAATTGGCCAATTCATTTTAGTGGTAAACTAAGGTCATAGATCCTGAAATGGATCTCAGTGTGAGCTATAAATCCAAGAAGAGAGAAAGAAAAACAAACAGTGGGGGTGACAGCTGGTTGAGGTTGAAAAGCAGGATCCAGTTAAAAGAGAGGGACCTGGCTGAGGAAGACAGTTCAGAATTCAATGTCATGGGCCCTGTGTGCTGAATGGACCTTCTTTTGAGTTATTTAGTGTGTGGCAAGGGGAGGGGAGTGTGGTAACATAAAGGAGCTTTGTAGGGTTGAATTCGGTGAACCCGGGATCACCTTTGGGCTACACCCCCTTTGTAGAGCCTACAGGAGGATGGGACAGGCACCCCCTTTGTAGAGCCTACAGGAGGACGGGACAGACAGGGCACCCATAATTCCTGCTCTGCTGTCTGCATCACTGGAGGACAGCTTCCGCTGCTTCCCTTTGGATGCCTCCATCTAATGGGATCAGGAACCAAATCCTGGGATACCACTGTATTAGTTTGAATACAAGTTCAACAGCTGGAACAAAGAACAAAATGACAGTGGTTAAAATAAGGTAGAAGTTTATTTCTTGCTCTGGGACATTCACACAGAGTGAGCAGCTCAGCACAGACATGAAGGTGCCATGGTGCTGGGGACTCAGGCGATTTCTACCCTTGTTACTCTTCCTCCTTAACATACAGTTTCTATCTTATGGTCAAAAGTGGCTGCTCTTGTTTCCTGCACTGAATTCACACTCCACCTGCAGAAAGGGGTTAGGAGGAAAGGGGTGTGTGTGCACCCTTCATTTTAAGGGCGAAACCTAGACGTTGCACATATTACTTCTACTGACATCCCACTGGTCTGATCCAGTCACGTGCTCTGCCCAACTCCACTGGGAGCTGAGAACTGTAGGCTTCAGCAGAGGAGCTGCAGAAAGTAAGAACAGATGACAGGGACTTGGTCTCTGTCATAAGGCATTTGGGCTCTCTGCTGGGTCCCTAGTGTATCTGGTATTACTCTTTCCTACCTAGGGCTGAAAGCACTTTATGGAGTGAGGACGAAGCTGGCGTGCTGCAGCACTCTGACCTGCATACGGCAGAGCATTTCCTCAGGGGTACACCATGAACCAAGAATGAAGAGCTTTGTAAATTTGGAGAAAGGCTGTATTAAACAAAAGAACAGTTGTTTCACCACACAGATTGTTAAGCTCTGAAGTGTATTAAACATTACAGATCTCCATTAGGAATGAGTCATCTTTTCTGTAGTTCATATTTTGCTGAACATCTTCTCATGAGAGTGGTGTTCCTCAGATCAGGAGTAAGTAAGCGCCAGAGACCCTTTCCCTGACTTTTCCTTTTCTGGGGTCCAAGGCTTACTTCTGCTTTTTCCAATATTTGCTTTTAGAGCTTGTACCTGGTATCTGTGTACGTAATACCTGCGTGCCTATTCCACTTCCTTTCCTCACCAATTCGCCCTTGTCCTCCTCACTCTGCCCCACTCTATCCTCCACCACCTTCTCAGAATTTTTAGAATTTCCTGAACCTAGAAATGCTTTTTCATGCCCCTGTATGAATTTTGTCACTAACTATGACCCTCTCTCTGAGACCATTGCTCCTGTCTGCTTTTGCCCACCCTCACAAAGGTAGAGTTTGATGTAGGTCTTTAATGCAAATATATATACACACCAGATCTCTACCTGAACAATGACCAATGAATGGGGGATGGGGGAATCACCAAATATCTTGTTTTGAGAAAAGAAAATAATCACATGATTGATTCAAGGTTCTACTTTTTTTCTGTTATTGCAGCATCATCAAATCAATAAACAATTAATCACTTATTGAAACACAGTGATAGGCTTTGAAGGAAATACAAAGATTCACAGAACAAGGCCTCTAGACTCCAGGAGGTTGTGGTCTAGATGAAGAGAAAAACATTTTAAAAATATCATACTGACTCTTGACATACCACAACAAAAAAATCCAGCTCATCTGTGATGATTCTATAATGAAGCCCACTAAAAGACAATCCCTTCTCCCACTATAGAGCTTTCAATCAATGTTTTAGTACATTACTTGCAAATACCAAGGATCACTAGACATTTGAGATATATTTCTAACATTGAAGAAAGAGCCTCAAATAAACACAAAAAATAAACATTCAGAAACTCTGAAGAGAACAGAAGGAAATGTCAAAAAGTTATTTTAAAAATAAGGGAATATATTGTTTTCCTAAAACCAGAACACTATGTTATAAAAAGAAACAATCAGAACACTATCAAGAATTCTGGAAAAGTAAATCATTAGCTTAATTTTTTTTTGAAATCCAATAGAAAAGTTGTATGATATAAATCAAAAAAGTTTCCCATAAAGATGATCAGAAAAGTAAAAAGTTAAAAAATAGTAGAAAGAAGAAACATAACACTGGAAGTCAGAGAGAATAAATAAAAATGGTAATAATGGGCAGCACCTGTGGCTCAAAGGAGTAGGGCACTGGCCCCATTTGCCGGAGGTGGCAGGTTCAAATCCAGCCCCGGCCAAAACTGAATAAAAAAAAAAAAAAAAATGGTCATAAGCAAATTGTCAAAGAAATCGTTCAAGAAAAATGTCTTAGTGTCAGTATCTGTGAAAATGGAGGGAAGAAAAGACAAACAAAGACACTTTACCATAAAAAATTCCCAATACTAGGTTAAAGTCTTTCAAAAAGTTAAATAGGTCACTTCCAAATTAGCAGGACTGAGAAGGACAGCAAGTTTCACAATGGTAACACTGGTAGTTAAAGACAGTAGGGCAATATGAGCAATTGATTTTCTTTTTTCTTTTTCTTTTTGAGACAGAGTTCTCTGTATGTTGCCCAAGCTGGCCTTGAATTCCTGGGCTCAAGAAGCCTTCCCACCTCAGCTCCTCAGTAGTTGGGACTACAGGCACAAACCACCATGTTTTAGATGTTTTTTTTGACAAAGGTATCAAAGTCAATGATGGATTTTTGATAAAGGTATTGAACCCATTCAATAGAGAAAGGATGTCTTTCCAATAAATAGTTCTGGGAAGACTATATATACACATGCAAAATTGTAAAGTTGGACCCTTTATTTATATCATATACCAAAATAAACATAAAATGAATCAAAGACCTAAATGTAAGACCTAAATTATAAAACTCTTAGAAGAATACATAGGGGATAATCTTTATGGCATTGGATTTGGCAATTATTTTATGGATATGACACCAAAAACATACGCAATAAAAGAAAAAAATAGATACATTAGACTTTAACAAATTAAAGACTTCTGTGTATCAAATGACACTACCAAGAAAATGAAAAACAACACACAGAATAGGAGAAAATGTTTGCAGATCATATATCTGACATGGGTTTATCATCCAAAATATAAAAAGAACTCCTATAACCAAAAAAAAACAACAAAAAAAAACAAAAACAAAAAAAAACTTCAATAAAAACTGGACCATGGACTTAATAGACCTTTTTCCAAAGAAGCTACACAGATGGCCCATAAGTACATGAAAGAATTCTCAGCCTCATTTGTCACTGCAAATCAAAACCACAATAAGATACCACATTGGACTTATTAGAATGGTTGGTAATATTTTTTAAAAAGGGAAAATAACAAATGTTGATGAAGATGTGGAGAAATTAGAACCTTAGTGCAATGCTATTAAGAATGTAAAATGGTACAGCCACTATAGAAAACAGTTTGGTAGTTCCTTAAAAAGTTAAACATAAAATTATCATATGATCCATCAATTCCACTTCTAGGTATATTCCCAAAAGAATTAAAAACGGGGACTCAAACTTATACTTGTATACCAGTGTTCATTGTGGCATTATTCACAAAAGCCAATATTGGGAAGCAACCCAACTGTCCATTGATGGGTGAATAGATAAATAAAATGTGGCATTTACATATAATAGAATATTTTTCTGCCTTACAAAGGAATGAAATACTAATATATGCCACACATAGATGATTCCTGAAAGCATTATGTAAAGTGAAATAAGTCAGACACCAACAGATAAAATTGTACAATTCCACTTATGTGAGGCATCAGGAATAGTCAAATTCATTGACAAAAATTAGAATAGTGGTTACCAGGGGCAAAAGGGAGAGGAGGAACATGGAGTTATATAACAAGGTCAGAGGTTCTGTTAGGGATAACAAAAATATTCTAGAAATGGATGGTAGTGATGGCTGCACAGCAATGTGAGTGTACTTAATGCCACTGAATTGTACACTTAAAATGGTTAAAATAGTAAATTTCATGTTATTATACATAACCACAATAAAAAAATATTTAAAAATAAAGAAAATGAGAAAACATCTTCAAATTTCTAACAACAAATGACCATCCAAATAATATTTTATCATTCAAACCAAATCTACCTTCAAGGATGAATGTAGAATAAAGACATTCTAGCCATGCAAAGATGTGAAATACATATGTTTCATTAACCCTTGAGAAGCTGCAGGAAGGTATGTTGACACAGTCAGCTTGGTCCTTCTTTCTTAAATAGAAAGAAACCACAATGACAGCCAATTTAATCTCAGGTATGTGAAATGAAAAAGCAGCCTGAACATGGATAAGTATAAAAACTGACTCTAGAGATAGCACAGATACTATCATTCATGGAACAGAAAAAAATCCACCATAAAACTCCCCTCTACTTAATATATTCAGAGAGATTTAAAAAGATATTATATAATATCTATAAAATGATAAAACAACATAAAAAGAAGACTGCCTAATTTTTTTTCAATAAAAGAAATGAAAATAAAATTAAAATTCCTCATAACAATAAAAGATCTGGTCAAATGAACATGAATCTTAAGGAAAAATAGAGAAAATGAAAGTGGAAAAATCTTTCTTCAAAGGAGCAATAAATTTTAAATTTCAAAGGTGAAGAAAGACATGATTCTTTAGAGTGCCAGTTTAGTTAATAGGAACAATAAAAAAACTCATACCTCCACCCATTTATATAAAATTTCAGGATGTCAAAGACAAAAGAAAGACACTAAAGTTTTCAGACAAAAAAAAAAAAAGTTACGAAGAAAAGAATAAGAATTAGCCTGCCATCAAGTTTCTCTGGCAACATTGGATGCTCAAGTATTTGTCTTCAAAATAGTTTTTAATCTGGAGTTCTATCTACAGACCATTATCAGGCAAGTCTGAAATAATGTATTTTTAAAGGAACAAAACTTCATCTATCTTAGGACACTACTTGGTAGTAAACACAGCAAATAGTGAGTTAACCAAGAAAGATATGACATGAAATCCAGAGGACCCAACTCAGGAAAGCAAAGAGGAGAATTCTCAGATGTCTGCTGTGGAGCTATCTTAAATTGGATCAAGGACTCCAGGAGAAGTCCTGGTCTCTGGAAAAGGCACTATAGAGTAGATTAAATGAGTTAAAGTTTGGAAAAACTTGATGACACGATGAATTATAAGAAAAGGGAACTGAGAATTAGCAACTCCAGGAAAAACAGAACACAATCCAAGAAACACATAGATCAAATATTAAGCAAAGAAGAAACATCTTGAGAATTTTAAGCAACTGATGCAACATAGAAAAGAATATCTATTTGACCTGAGGCTAGAAATAGTTTACTTCTCTTAGCGTATGGGTCTTTCCACTGGATTTCTAGAGAAGAATGTAATCCTCGTTCTCAGCACAGTATGCATGTATTGACTTTTACCTTTTAGAGTCAAATATGGACTCAACACAGAAAACTTGGTTGTTGTTGCAGAAGCAAATGTAAATGTTAATTTGGACTCAATGTAAAAGTAGAAAGATTTTTTTTTTAAGTAGAAAGATTTGCTTAGAATGTAGGATGAAATAGGGAGAGGGAAAAAAACCCCAGAAAAACAGAGGTGAAAATATCTTCATTTTATGAAGTGGAGAATCAAGTGACCCTATACAAAGCTGATATAACAAGAAATAAAGATTTTAATATATTAAAGATTGAAGTTTCAAAGTAACCAATAGAAGAACTGAAAACAATCAAACACTTGGAAGAAGATGGAGAGAAAACAAAATAATATTAGTAAGTAAAATATTCAGCGTTCATATTGAGGCATCAATAACTGTATAGATAAGTGAAGAAATAGAAACATATTATTTAGATGTTTGGGTGTACTCAAAGAACTAGAAACAGAAACAGTTTGTATTATTCCATTGTGCATTACTGTAAAGAAAATGGCTGAGGCTGGGTAATTTATAAAGAAAAGATATTTATTTAGCTCACGGTTCTGCAGCCTGTATGAGAAACATCACACCAGCATCTGCTTCTGGTGAGAGCTTTGGGGAGCTTCTGATCAAGGTGGAAGGTGAAGAAGGAGCAGGTGTGTCACATGGCAAAAGAATGAGCAAGAGCGGGAGGAGGTGCCAGGCTCTTTTAAACCACCAGCTCTCACGTGAACTGATAAAGTGAGAACTCACTCATCTTCACGGGAGGGCACAAAGCCATCCCTGGGGGAATCTACCCACCGTCCCAAACACCTCCCATCAGACCCCACATTCAGCACTGGAGATCAAATTTCAACATGAGATTTGGAGGGAACAAATATCCAAACCATATCACAATGAAAAGAGACTGTGAAACTGTGGCTGGGGGTAGGGAAGGTGACCATTGCTTTTCACCAGAAGTTCTTTTGTTCATTCTTCAGACAGTAGTCCTGATTCCAAAGTGATGGCTCCTCTGATAGCCCCCTTAGGTAGGACACCTCCGGCTGCTGGTGTTACCAAAGAACTTCCTGAGAATTTTGGCACTCCAAATTAACTTACCTGTCAGATGCAGTTAGGAAAGGCTGCCCTTTGCAAATGGGCATTGAATAGCCAAAAATGGATGAACTATAGTAGTCTAAAACAAAGCACTGAACACCCCATGTCAAGAATCTAATTCTATGTTTTTTTCAAACCAACCCACACCCTGGCTTTTCCTTTGATTGAGGATCTAGTTGCATTCCTCTTGGTTTGATGCCTTTCAAATAGCTACTTTCCCAAGCATTTACCCTGATCCGTTCTCCTGGAACTTCCCTGCCCAAGTTGCTTGGATCCACCCATGAACTTGGTCTCCTAGTAAGAAACAATCCTGTTCAACCCTTCTCATCTTCATCACACCACACATCAGCATCTTCCTCACTACCACTGCTTCCTTCTTCTGTGGAAGATCAAAGGATGCCAAGCAAGGTTTGTATTCCTTTTCCAGGAGCTACCATGGTCCCCCTTCATCTCGGTTGGCAGCTGGGTCATTTACCTCTGCAGTTATTCTATGGCTTTTCTTATGATTGCCTGTCTTTCCCCTTCTGTGCCTTCCAGATGTGATTTCTCTTCTTCTAGCTCTAACTCTACTTTCCCACAGGTTAGATCAGCATAATTATCGTTTTATCCTGGTTCCTCTTGGGCCTGAGTCCTTCTCCTCTTTTGCCCATTGGTTGTCCCATTGCTGGCCTCTCTTCCTACCTGGATCTTAAGCATAGACCCAACAAAAAGTGTGAATAGCATTCAGGCAAAGAGAAGAGGTGCCAAAAGGCAGGACATGATTAATTGCCAAAAGTATTGTGCATATAATAATTGGCACAGGAACTCAGAGGAGACACAGAGTCATCATGCGAATAAACCATTTCTCTTTCTCACTAGCAACTCTCATGCTTGTCTGCTGTCTCTTTAACCATCACAGAGGTTCTCAAAGTGTGGTTCCCAGACCAGCAGCATCTGCATCTCCTTGTTACAATTCGTTGGGAATGCAAATGCTTGGGTTCTACCCCAGGCCTTCTGGGAAGCAAGCTCTCAAGTAAGGCCCAACAGTCTGGTTTGACAAGCTCTCCAGGTAATTCTAATAAACACTTAAGGTTAAAAAATACCGAGTAAATATGAAAACTCCAAGCTCTTATGGCAAATAGCGGTTTGAGTAAAAGAAGTTACAATGATTTCTGTGAGCTAAAATAGACAATGAATTATTTAATACCTCACAGGTCAGGGGTCTGTATCTCCTAATTACCATAAGCTCACCTTGCCACTCAAAACCTACCACTTCCCAGAGAACTAAAGAAATATTCATTTATTTACTTACTTAATTACTTTATTATTTAAATAAATAATGTATATTTACTACCTTCTACAAGGAATTCCTTTCTCTTAGCTGTAAACATTTGAAGATAAAAATCAAACCATCAGGGCGGCACCTGTGGCTCAAAGGAGTAGGGCATTGTCCCCCATATGCCTGGAGGTAGTGTGTCCAAACCCAGCCCCAGCCAAAAACTGCACACACACACACACAAAAATGAAACCACCATGTCAGATCTTTAAATACAATAAATATCAATGACAGCTGAAAGTTCATGTCCCCTCAGAATATTCTATTATTTAACTCTTCATGGAGGAGAACAACACTAACAAGTGGGCTTCACACTAAATCCTCACAACAACCCTATAAGGTAGATAGCTGTGTACTTCACGTTCAGACCAAGAAAGAGACTCAGAATGTTGGTGGTTTTCCTCAGGATTACAGCTCAGAAGTGGCAGATAAAGGTTCAGCTTGATTCTAACTGATACCTGTTTATCAATTGATAAACTGAGAATTTTTTATCATCCATTTAGACACGTTGCTTTGGAACTGTTCAGTCCTCATATATGTGGAGCTTTGGTCACTCTTCAAATACCTTGTAGGCAAATCAAGAGTAAAACCCAAATAATTCTGCAGTTTTGGTTTTCCCCATCCTGGTAGTATCTGCATTTTCCAGCAAATGTTTGAGGAATGAGTATATGGAGGAGGTAGGACTGATCTGTCTCCACCACCCTGTCACTATGCCACAGGATTAGAGGAGGGTTACTGGGGGGTCATCTGTGCTTCCAGACGTAATCAGTGAGTAGCAAGCATCTGAGAGATAGCTTGACCTTCTGCATTCATCCGACCCTGTGACACAGTCAGGTTTACTGTCTCCCTGTGCTTAATTCATTAATGCTGTCTGTGTGCTCAAAGTAGGGATTCCTGAGGGAATAACAGAAGATGCAGTTATTTCAACTAATCAAAACTCACCTTTGTGCCCTAATTCCTTGACCCTGTTCATACTTTTCACATCTATTCTTCCATTAAGCATGTAACTGCTACGGAGAATGTAGAAGAAAATTTTGGGATGCATTTTAGATTCAATGACTTGGTTAAAAAATTGCTTTAGCTAAGATTCTCTGCGGAAACATAACCAACAGGGACATGTGAGTGTGTGTGTGTGTGTATAGTAGAACCTCTGTGAGTTGACCCCCCCAAAGATTGCAATAAACTATTCAACATACACAGGCAGTCAGCATAAGGAGTAGGCCTACTGGACTGATATGTACATATGGTGCATGTCCAGTCTATGAAAATTAGGTCAACTTGAGGTGGTCAGTGAGGGAGGTGGTCAACTATGGAGATTCTACTGTATATATAAAAGTAGATTTATTATCAGGAATTAGCTAACAGGATGGTGGTAGCAAGCAAGTGCAAAATCTTCAGGGTGGGCCAGGAGTCTAGGGATCCACAAAAGCTGAGATTCTAGTTCAAGTCTAAAGGAAGACTGCTTCTGAACTAGAAAGAGCTGATGTTACAGAAGAAGTGTGAAGGCAGCCTACCAAAGAACTCTCTAGTGCTTGGGAGAAGCAAGTCTTTTTGTCTTGTTCAGGCCTTCAGCGGATTGGATGAAGCCATTCCCACTGTGGAGGGCAACAGGCTTTACTCAAAGTCTACAGACTTACCTGTTACTCTCATTCAAAAAACGCTCACACATACACTTAGAATAATGTCTGAGCACTTCATGGCCCAGCCAAGTTGACACATTAAGGTAAACATCACAGGAACATCCAATATTAGCCCAGAATAAGAATGTAAGTCTATCTATAGCTGCCTTATCCTGAAGACCCATACCGGTATTGTTCATTATTTTTTCTCATTGTCTGGTATGATCCATAGCATGTAACAAATGAGAAATAAATATTGGCTTAACAAATGAAATAAATATTAGTCCAAAATGAAAGAAAGCTTCCAGACATACAACAGAGAGAAATGTGAGAAGCACTTTTACTGCTTCTCCTTTCATTGAATCAGACTTTGTCTGAGGAACATTCTGTTTCTGGACCTAAAATCTACTCATATTTCTGTAAGCTCCAGTGAGACCTAGAGAAATGGATGGAAAAGTCCAAATGGTTGGCTTCCACTTCAGAGAGGTATTAATAACTTGATAGATTGACTAATTCCTCCTCATGGGTCAAACCATATGGATACTTGACACCCAATTGGCCTCCAAACTATAGAAGCCTGAAGCAGTTTATCTCTAAAAAGCAATGCATAACAGTCACCTGGAACCTGATAAAGCTATAGATTTTTGAGGCAGTCGTGGTTGTGCACACCTGTAGTTCCAGCTACTTGGGAGGCTGAGGTGGGAGGATCCCTTGAGCCTAGGAGTTTAAGACCAACCTGGACAACATAGGGAGCCCACTGTCTATAAAAATTAAAACAAACAAAAATCTCTATAGACTTTTGGACTCCACCATCAGAGATTCAGTAAATGTGGGATGAACCTGTATATTTAGCAAGCAACCCCAGGAGATAATGACATTGAAGTATAGGGTACACACACACTCACACACACAACTTACATACAGGAGAACAGTAGCTCACTTCTTTGTTTGAAGGATCAACTTAATTCTCAAAGAAAATATTAACACATCCTGGGGATTATTATTGGTATTATCTAATACTATATATTATATTTCATTATTAGTATCATTAACATGAATGTTATCTTTTATTTCATCAGGCAGTACTATTTATATATCATCTAGTCTGATCCTCCCACTCTTCTGTATGAGGTGGGTAGAGGTAGAAATACCTCCACTGGACTTATGAGAAACTGAGTTTCAGAGAGATTAAAGTGATACTGGATTGCTCAGCTATTAAGTGGCTAAATAATAAAAAATTACATGAGAATGCCAAAATTATTTTTGTGTGGTCCCAGGAGTGAATTCATGTATGAGTTGGTACTTCCTTTCAGCCTCAAATTTAGCATCATTTGCACCCTGTAGGTGCTACTCGTTTCTAGAGCCTTCAAAAGGAAATCCTAGAGCACAAAGTCCTTTCTTAGAAAATTGATCGAGATTTCTATTTCTCCCACTTCAGCAGGAGAACTGTGCTATACCAGTGTCAAAGCTTCTGTTAACTTCAGTCAGGGTTGCTGCCATCATTGTCTCTTACTCGGATTGGCTCCTTAAGCCTTTGGTGGTTTCTGGGTCTATGGGAGCCTTTGTAAATACCCTGGTCTCTCTCCCACTCCATGAGACACTTTAGTTTTGTTACCCCAAGCATCTGCAGGTGCTTAAAACTTCTCTCTAGGATTCAGCTTGGCCACTTTTGTCCTACCCAGATGGCAGATTGTGCTCTCTAGAAAAACTGAAAATTCTCTTAATGGGAAATAGCATTTTTTATTAGCAGAGAACACAGCTGTCCCATCTTTTGCTATCTTATGTAGGGACTGTTATGTGCCAATTTGCTTGGGAACATTCTGCTTTCTATATACCTGGCTTCCCAGTGTAATTTTTAATAGCTCCCCCTTCCACTCTGAGAAGTGTCTCAGATTGGGCAATAAATTGCACAACTATACTACTCATTTGATATCTCTCCCCAAGAACTCAGCTTATATATTTTAGAATAGCTGTTGGCATTTTCTCCTCTCAACATTCGTTAGGCAGCAAAACTACCCAGAGAACTTGTTAAAAATAGATCTAAAGCCCAGACACTCCCCTCCCCCACCCCACTCCCAGCTATAACAACAGCATTTCGGGAGTAGAACTGAAGAATCTGTATTTTGAGAAAGTTCCTAAGTGATTCTGATCATGTTCTTCTACAGACCCAAGTTTAGGGCCTACTTCTCGTTTGTATTTCTGCTTTAACTCTCAGTAGCCCGGTGACCTTGGGCAGATTACTTAATTGCTCTAAAACTATTTCTGTGGGTGAGGGTAGTAAAATGCTATACAAAGCTCCCTGAGAATCTCGGTGGCTTAACACGGTGTAGGCTTCTTTCTCACTCATACCTCGGGCCAGTGAAGGGTGGAAGGGGGGTTGTTGATATGCAATTCCAAACTCCTTCCTTCCATCTCCCTTGTCTCAGAGTTCCCTGCTGGATCCTCTAAGCCAGAGGTCCCCAGCCTTTTTGATACTAGGATCAGGTTTTATGGAAAACAATTTTCCCCCTGATGGGGGCGGGAGGATGGTTTCAACATGATCCAGGCACATTACATTTACTGTGAACTTTATTTCTTTTATTATTACGTTATAATATATAATGAAATAATTGTACAATTTGCCATAATGTAAAATCAGTGGGAGCCCTGAGCTTGTTTTCCTGCAACTAGGCATTCCCAGCACTAGCAACACTGCCCCAGCTCCACCTCAGATCATCAGGCATTGGAGTCTCTTAAGGAGCATGCAGTCCAGATCTCCCACATGTGCAGTTTATAGGAGGGTCAGTGATTCTATGAGAATCTGGCTGATCTGACAGGCAGAGCTCAATCAATGATGCCAGGAGAGGAGTTGTAAATACAAAAGAAGCTTGATTCACTCACCTATAACTCCCCTCCTGGTCTGAAGCCTGGTTCCTAACAGGGCACACACCAGTGCTGGTCCACAGCCTGGAGGTTAAGGACCACAGCTCTAAGCCAAGTTGGAAAATGAAGGAAAAGAGAGAGTATAGAGGTTGTACAGCAGGTTTTTACGAGCCAGACCTGGAATGTACGCATTACATCCAGCAATAGTCCACTGAACAGAGTTTCATAACAGGGAGGATAGAAAATGTCATCTAGCTGTATGCTTAGGTGGAGGGATTAAATGAACAATTATTTAATCTCTGCCACAGACCCTCATTCTGGTCATCAAATATTTGTTTAATACTCCCTCACACAGGCCATCCAAAGGAGACAACCCCAAACCCCTCAAAACTCCACCCCAATTAAGTCTAGGATGTCCCAGGGACACCCGTTCTTCTCCATCAAGCCCAGATGCAGCCCCTTCTAATCTACAGTCTGTGATTTTGGATTAAAAATACCAATTTACCTACTTCACACCATCCTACTCCATGTAAACCCAATATACAGTGATGGGGAGGGTGGTCTCATTAGAAGCTCCCATTTAGAAAGGGGTAGAAGAGAGACACACACCAACATTGGCCTAGAGTTAGTCAGTCATTAAGAAGGCTTCCTCCCCTGGAGTGGGAGAAGCAATTTACTCAGACCCTAATTTTGCTATCTAGGACAAGCTCCTCTGTCCTTCATTCTCTAGGGCCCCTGATCTGGCCCTTTATGGTGTGTTTTTTTTTTTTTTTCCCTAGTCAGTAGTTTCTCTGTCCCTGTCTGAAGGGAGCATTGGAGTTAATGTCTTCTTTAGAGGTTTCTTAGAAGTGCAGCATGTTTGGGAGCCCAGGGGTTGTTTTACATCTTGGAAAGTCCAGGCTCACGATTTCCTTGGCAACACAATTCTTTCAAACACTGCATAGGCTTCTGGTGTACTTGCCAGAAGCTACCCGCAAAGTTCTTTCCTAGACACGATACTCAAAACTTATTTCTTTCTTTCCTTATTTGCCTCCATGATTTTCTCCGTCTCTCCCTCGCTCTCTGTTTTTCTGTCTCCCTCTCTTTCCTTGATGGTGACCACCTAGAAGTTACTCAAACAACATAAAGGAAAGACACACATCTAATTTGATTTTTTTGTCAAAAGGCTAAGTCACTTTGCTCAGTTGAAGAATGTTGCTAGATCTTTATCAATCAAACCTGTTTAAAATCTTACCTTTGGGGATTAAGAAGCAATTAATTTTTCCAAATCCGATGTTCATAATTCCTGGACTTCTACTATACTCTTCCATCATAGCTTATAAACTGGCCAGTTCATTGAACTTATGCTTTTTTGTGTGTGTGTGACATCTTCCCATTTCTCATCTGGGAAGCCAATGTAATACATATACAGAGGTTGCCAAAAAGTGTATACACATTTTAAGAAAGGAAAAAACTATATTAAATTTGTAATACTCAAGTCACATTTGACTTGAGTAATTATAAGAGGTGCTCAATGTGACCTGAATTCATCTTTTGTTACTGGTATACATTGAGTATAAAAATTTTAATACAGTACTGTTCTTGCTTAAAACATGTATACTTTTTTAACATCTTCTATATTGGGGGGTTTTGTTTTGAAAGACTCCCTACTTTAAGGCACCAGTACAAAGTATAAGTGTGTGTACCTAATATAGTAAAACATTCAGAATAAATATGTATTTTTTGCTTGTGTTGCTAAGGTATGTTCTGCTCCACCCATTCATTCTGGGACCCATGTTCCTTCTGTCTAGTGGTTCCAACATTCCCTTGGAGTTCCCAGGCTTTTGCATCCATTTAGCAGATAAGGAAAGACAGACAAATAGGAGAATTGGTGAGGAGTTTCTAATGTGTGAATGGAATACACCATTCCTGCCCACATTCCCCTAATCATCTCTAACTGCAAGACAGCCTGGTTTATAAAGTATCCCAGGGTAAAAAGAGAAGTTATTTGATAACTAAAAATTAACCAGTCCTTGCATACTTGATCTGTGAAATGGAGGTAGTAATAATATCTGCTTTATTGGATTGCTGTGTGGATTACATGAAACCACGTATGTAAAAAATGTAGCCCAGCATCAGGATCACAATAAATAACCAGTATATATTCTTACATTTAATTACTATTATGCACATTTTCAATGTCAGCAGAAATAAAACATTCCGTGTGAGATGCTTCTCTCCAACTTGAAATGGTTGAGCTCTCAAACTATTCAACTACTCCATTATGAGGGAAAAACCACCAAAGGTGAATTCCTATCTCAGATATACTAGGGAGGTCACAGATCACTGACATTAACCACTTTCTGTAAAGAGAGTCAGGCTGTGAAGATAACCCACAGAAAGTCATTCCATGAGAGGAGCCAGGACAAAGGGAACCAGCCTCAATAGGGTTGATGTTAAGAGGAAAGGTACAAACTACTGAAATTCTGAGCCTGAATGCTGCTCAGTATGAGTCTTGAGCCCCACATGGTGTGCCTGGAATGTGAGTAGGGGTGGTTCCAATAAAGGTAAGGGTAAAAGTTGACAGCCCTGGTTTATCATTTTGGTCCTCCACCTGCCAGCTGTATGGTATTTTTTAATCACTTAATTTTCAGATCCCAAATTTACACCTATTAAAGAGAAAAATACTGTGTGGATTTATATTGTGTCAACTTAGCTGAGCTGTGTCTCCCTAAATTTCCTTCTCCGCACAGGTCTAGGTATAAAGTCAGGGAGAAAAGAATTGATGGGACCATCTTAGAGACTGGCTGCCATGTCTCCCTAATATTTGGTCTGCTGACTTCAGGACCCAGCACCAGACTCAAAAGAACAACAAAACAAAACAAAACAAAACAAAACAACAATACAACAGTCACACATAAATTGCTTAACCAGGTCCTACAAGTGTATAAGGTCAAGTCTCTGTTAAAAATCCCTTATTATATATAGCTTCTGGTGGTTCTACTTCTCTGCTTTAATCCTAATTGAAACAAGTACCTACCTCACAAGATTCTTATGGAGGTGAGTTGATCATGCACATTCTTATATTTTACAAATATAGATTGTTATTGTTATTAGACTCTAACACCTACTTAAAATCATATCTGTGGGAAAATGCACCAAAGTTTCCAACTTGGAATGTTAGGAATACATCTCCTCCCCTTTCTATTTCAAGGGATCTCATTCCTTGGAATGTTTGGCTAGGAGAGTGCGGGGGACCTTTGGGCCAGAACTTTATGTGTTATGAGTTATGGTACCTGTGGTTTCTTTCAACAGAATCCATAGAAATGCTTTCTAGGCCAGGCTGATTCCTAAGGACCTACTTGATTTTCCTTTATTGTTTCTATAAGTTGAACTTGAAAACTTGGACATGAGGATGCTAGAAGCTCAGAACTGGGAGAGACCTGTGATAATCTCGTTTCATTCCTATCTCATCCCTGAGGCTCAGAATAGCCAAGTGGAGGACCGTCTCTGGTAATGGTGTTCAGGAGGGAAAACAGCATGGAGGTTCCTCAAAAAACTTAAAATAGAACTACTATATTATCCAGTAATCTCACTTCTGGGTATTTGTTCAACAGAATGGAAAGCAGGATCTTGAAGAGATATTAGCACTCCCATGTTCAATGCAACACTATTCACAGTAGCTCAGATATGGAAACAACCTGAATGTCCATCAAAAGATGAGTGGATACATACAGTAGAATATTATTCAGCCTTTAAAAAGAAGAAAATTCTGTCATATGCAGCAACATATATGAACTTTGAGGATATTATTTTAAGTAAAATTAGGCAGTCATAGAAAGACAAAGACTGCATGTTTTTACTAAAATAGTCAAATTCACAGAAACAAAGAGTAGAATGGTGGTGGTTGTTAGGGGAGTTGCCAGTTTTTTTTTTTATTAAATCATAACTGCATATATTAATGCATTTATATAGTACAATATGCTGGTTTTATATACAATTTGGAATGCTTACATCAAACTGGTTAACAGAGCTGTCACCTCTCTTACTTAAGTGTTGCATTAAGGCATAGTTTAAACCACTGTTAAAACTTTCTTTCCCATATAGTGTCACAGGACCACCCCTCTACTACCTCTGTGTATATAAGGCTATGATCCAGAACTCCACTTATTAACCCACATTAAGATGCCGTTGTTTATCAGGAAATCCTTTGTCTAACATAAATCTTTCTCTCTCTAGTTGAAACTCATTTCCTGCAGTGTTCTTTGCAGTGGAGATGAAAAATGACTAGGAAGCCAGCATCCTCTGCAGAAAGTCTTCTTCAGGTCATTACTTAGTCTGTCTCTTTCTCTTTCTCTCTCTCCCTCATCCCCTTTCTCTCTCTCAGACATACAAACCCCTGCAGTGTCTTTTCTAAGCTTTTTATCTTCATAATTACTCATTTCAAATCCTTAATACAACATGGTGTTCTCCAACATTCTAGGAATAATTGCTGTTGTTTTATTTTGTAAACAACCCACCTAAAATCTGTGTTTTAGATGAATCTCAAATTGCTTTCTTCTTTTAAAAAACATTCTTAATTCATGTATTCAAATTAGCATTTACAGTGCCTCTTCAAAGTACTTCCTTTTCAACAGGAAACTTTACTAAGCAAATATTAAAAAACTAAAATCATTATCATGTGAAAGAGAAATTGATTCATGGATCCAGACCTCTTCTGGATCCATGAATACCTGGAAAAATCTTAAATAAACTGATAATCCTCTCTCCATCTAGTGTCAATTAAAATCCAGTGACATCTTCACCCTCTGGTAGACAAAACCATCCCATTCTAGGAGGACAAGCTTCCTCACCCTTTTCATCACAGGAACCTGTGATGAGGCTTGTTACTACTTTTCCCCACAAGATTACTGACGGCCATTTTTATTCTGGAAATAACCCCACTCCTCCAAAATTCTCACTATCTTTGCATAGCAATATACTAGACAGATTAACAGGATTAAAAGAGAGACTTGCTTAGGTCTTTTGTAGGTTTTTATTTAACTCAAGTTTTTCTTAAGTTAAATAATATTTTTATTTTTCCAAATTTTTCCAAAATTCTCACTTTCATTGTATGGCAATATACTAGACAGATTAACGGTATAAAAGGGAGACTTGCTTGGGTCTTTTGTAGGTTTTATTTAACTCAAGTTTTTCTACTCTCAAACTTTGAAGACCAAGGTTCCATTGTTTTCAATGCATGGATATAATCCTCTCTTTTGTTGTTTCTTCAGCATCAGCACTTTTTTCTTCGTTTCAAGGAATGGGATTGATTGATTAGATTTGAATCTATGTAATAATCCTTGGTACATTTTGAGTCTTTTCCTGCACACCAAGTCCACAGATAAGCTGTTACTGGAAGAGGAGTGGTCTCTTCAAGAATGAGATGCATCTCTTTCATTAATGATCCTTGGGAGCAAAGGTGGGACTTGACAAAGGAGAATAGGTGGGGTTGCTCTGGAAGGAAACACAAAAGTACTATCAGAAGCAGATTTGTTGTGAAGCTAATCAGACTTGAACTTCAGGGCCTCTCACTTACATTGGCTGTTCCAAGTTTCTGGAGGGACCCTGGCATTTTGTATTTATTCATATGTACCATTTTTCTTAAAGTAGCACCAAATGTTGTAAAATTTAGTCCCAATGTCCGCATCCATTCTTAAGTATTGCACTGTACGCTAAAAAGAAAAAAAAGGACTCCTGTGGAGGGGAATATATTTCTCTTGCATAATCAGAACAGGACTCAGGACATGTGATCAGAGCCCTAATAAATGAAGTGGGAGGGTGGGTGTGGGGTCTAATGCTAGGAAAACAGAGGTCTGGCATGGGATGTCCCCCTTGTGGTGACATCCTCATAACAGCACACTTGTTTAAGGCCCTTGATGGAGGACAATCCAGAGCTGATCTGAGGCAGAAAATATAAAATAGGACACCTGGGCCTGTGGCAGTCAGGAAAGAGCCCTGTGGGCTATGCAGAGAAAATCCCTTACACTGACCCTTTGACTCACAGTCAAAATTTGATGGGGTCACAAAATCCCCAGTAGGTATAGGAGGCTGTATGGCAGGCGCTCTGCCCCTGCTCCAACTTCCACCCAAAAAGCACAGCTTTAGTCTGTCTTATACATTGGAGTTCTGAATAAAATTTTATTATAGGGAGAGAAATAGTTGCATTTCTTTAAAGGAAAACAAATTTAAAAAATCATGTCAGGATAATACATCTCTGAGAGACTAGGAAAAATAGGCATAGTATAGAATTTATGTTTTTTTGTGTGTGCTTTTTATTTTATTTATTTATTTATTTATTATTTATTTATTTATTTGTTTGTTTGTTTTTTTTTTGAGACAGAGTCTCACTATGTCACAGCAACTTCCAACTTTTGGGCTTTCAGAGGTCCTCAAACTTTTTAAACAGGGGGCCAGTTCACTGTCCCTCAGACCATTGGAGGGCTGGACTATAGTTTTAAAAAAATGTATGAACAAATTCCTATGCATACTGAACATATCTTATTTTGAAGTAAAAAAACAAAACAGGAACAAATACAATCACACCGCCTCATGTGGCCCACAGGCTGTAGTTTGAGGACCCCTGGAAGTGATTCTCTTGCCTCAGCCTCCCAAGTAGCTGGGACTACAGGCACCCATCACAACACCCAGCTATTTTTTTGTTGCAGTTGTCATTGTTTAGCAGGCCAGGGTCGGGTCAAATCTGCCAGCTTCAGTGTATGTGGCTGCTATAACCACTGTGCTACGGGCACTGAGCCAGAACTCAAGTCTTATGGATGCAATTTTCTATTCATTAAACCTCTTTCTCTAACATTGTTAAGAGTTCTTACTATGGAGGGACACTCGATTATTCTGTAGAGTATATTTTTCCAGATTTCTGGCTCTAGCTAATGTGAAAACATACATAATGTAACCAGGAGACTCTTCAACACAGATTATTCACAGCTGATAGAAACACATGGCAATGAAGGAAATGATGTTAAGAGCATCCCAAATCAAGATCATGTTCACACTTTTTTCTCTATTCATCTTTCCTCTCCTCCTCCCAACACCTGCACAAGAATTTGAATCACTTATTTCCATCTTCCCTTTGGCCTGTAAATCTCCATAGATTTGCACATTGCCAACTCTACGCGAATCACCCAAAGGTTATCAGACTGTAATAATATTTCTTTTAAACAACTGCCAATAAGTTTATTAACTGAGGCTCTATCCACAGGACTGGGTTTTTTCCTCCCCAATCTGCTTCTACCCATGCTTCATTTTGTCTGCCTTCTAGCTTCTGGAAACAATTCTTAAGAAATAAAGAAACAAACAATGGATCACACTGAGAAGTAATGAGGAAAATATGCTAACAAAAATGTGAATGCATCTTAGAAGTCAAAGCTGTAATTACATACAGCCTGCTGATTAAGGTTTAGTCTTTTTGAGCAGTTTGGACAGACATTTGCTAGTAACACAGATGTGCCCAACGGCTTTTCAAGTAAATATTGACTTCAGTTGACAAAGCCTGACCTCTCCCCCAGGTTTTCTGACACTAGTAAGACATTCACTTCATTGTATGCCGTGGAGGTGGAAGGGCAAATAAGTTAGCAGATGGCTGCTGACACTGCAGGAGAAAAACAGGCGAGAGTCCACAGAGGACAGAACTCTCCCCTGATGCAATGGTTCCCAAACCTGAGACCACATTTAGAAAATACAGACTCCTGGCCAGGTTCTAACTCAGAGAGCTGGGCAGATTGCCTAGGAATCTGTATGGTTTTTAAGTCCCCATGTGATTTTGATATACAAGCAGGTTTTGAGAAATTATCACACCCACAACTCCTAGCACAATTACAATTGTCGGCCCAGCATCTATACTGGCAGGTTACAGGGGGCCAAGACGAAATGATGTGAAGGGCACATTAACCTTATGTTCCACAAAGAAGGTCCTTCAAGGTTAGGCTGGAAGTGCATGGCCAGTGTGTCCATTTCTTGCATAAATAATGGAATCTGTCCCATAGGCTGCCAATTTGGCATCCATTTGGAGCAATTCATTCAACTAGCAAGTCAGAAAGGGAGGCTTTTTTAAAAACATCATTTTAGTTAGGGTGAACTTTAATAGATAGTGCCCCACATCTCTTTATTGTAAATAGCTGTGATCGTTCAAACACTAACTACAGCACATAACTACACCTTGTATTTTTGATATGGAGGGTCTAAAGCAGTGCTTCTCAACCTTTGTTATGCCTCCTAATACTGTGACCCTTTAATACAGTTCCTCATTTTGTGGTGATCCCCCAACCATAAAATTATTTTCATTGCTACTTCATAACTGTAATTTTGCTACTGTTATGCATCATAATGTAAATATCTGATATGCAGGATGCATTTTCATTGTTACAAAGGGGTCACGACCTACAGGTTGAGAACCACTGAAAGGTTCTTTTGAAAATCAACAGAAAGGGCCAGGTGCAATGGCTCACGCCTGTAATTCCAGCACTCTGGGAGGCTGAGGCAAGTGGATTGCCTAAGCTCACGAGTTCCAGACCAGCCTGAGCCAGAGCGAGACCCCTGTTTCTAAAAATGTCTGGGCATTGTGACTGGTTCCTGTAGTCCCAGCTACTTGGGAGGCTGAGGCAAGAGAATCGCTTGAGCCCAGGAGTTTGAGGTTGCTATGAGCTGTGATGTCATGGCACTGTACCAAAGGCAACAAAGTGAGACTCTGTCTCAAAAAACAAACAAACAAACAAACAAATAAAAAAAAAGAAAAGAAAAGAAAAGAAAAGAAAAGAAAAGAAAAGAAAAGAAAAGAAAAAGAAAGAATAGAAAATCAACCAAAAGCTTTTCCACTTAGAACTAGAACCAGACAAGGATGTCTATTATCACCTCTACTATTCAACATAGTTCTGGAAGTTCTAGCTAATGCAATCAGGCAAGAGAAAGATATTAAGGGCATCCAAATGGGGGCAGAGGAAGTCAAACTCTCACTCTTTGCCTAATGTATGATCTGATACTTAGAAAACCCCAGAGACTCAACCACAAGACTCCTGGAAATGATCAAGAAATATAGTAAAGTCTCAGGGTATAAAATTAATGTCCACAAATCAGTAGTGTTTGTATATGCCAACAACAGTCAGGTTGAGACAAATCAAGGACACGGTTTCCTTCACAGTAGCTTCAAAGAAAATGAAATTCCTAGGAATATACCTAACAAAGGAGGTGAAGGATCTCTACAAAGAGAATTATGGAAACTCTAAAAAAAGAAGTAGCAGAAGAAATTAACAAATGGAAATTAACAAATGGAAATTAACAAATACCATGGTACTGGCTGGGAAGAATCAACATTGCTAAAATGTCTATTGTATCCAAAGAAATCTACAGATTCAATGCAATCCCCATTAAAATACCAACAGCATACCTTGAATAACTGGAAAAAATAATTCTTAATTTTGTACGGAACCAGAAAAACTCTGTATAACCAAGACAATTCTTAATAATAAAAACAAAGCTGAGGCAGTGCTCTACCAGCCTTCAGGTTATATTACAAGTCCACAGTAATCTGAACAGCATTGCACCATCACAAAAATAAAGATACAAACATATAGAACAGAATAGAAAATGAAGAGATGAAACCAGTCTCTTATAGGCATCTGATCTTCAAGAACCAAACAAAAGCATACACTGGGGAAAAGAATTCCTATTCAACAAATGTGCTGGGAGAACTAGACAGCCACGTGTACAACACTGAAACTGGATCCACACCTTTCACCACTTAGAAAAGCTGACTCAAGATGGATAAAAGATTTAAACCTAAGACATGAAATGATAAAAATCCTGGAAGGAAGTGTGGGGAAAACTCTTAATGATGTTGGCCTCGGGAAAGATTTTATGAAGAAGACTTCGGTGGCAATTGCAACAACAATAAAAATAAACAAATGGGACTTAATTAAACTGAAAAGCACAGTGAAAGACACAACAGTGAAAGCAAATGGGCAACCTTCAGAATGGGAAAAGATTTGCATGTTATGAATCCGATAAAGTGCTGATAACTAGAATATAGAAAAAGAGCAAACAATCCCATGTATCACTGGACAAGAGACATGAACAGAACCTTCTCTAAAGAAGACAGACAAATGCCTAACAAACATGAAAAAATGCTCATCATCCCTAATCATCCGAGAAATGCAAATCAAAACCACTCTGAGATACCCCCTAACCCCAGTGAGAATGGCCCACATCACAAAGTCTCAAAGCTGCAGATGCTGGTGTGAATGTGGAGAGAAGGGAACACTTTTACACTACTGGTGGGACTGCAAATTAATACAACCCTTTTGGAAGGAAGTATGGAGAATCCTCAAAGAACTCAAATTGGACCTCCCATTTGATCCTGCAATCCCATTACCAGAAGAAAAGAAATCCTTTTATCATAAGGACGTTTACACTAGACTGTTTATTGCAACTCAATTTACAATTGCAAAAATGTGGAAACAACCAAAATGCCCATCAACCCAGGAATGGATTAATAAACTACAGTATATGTATATCATGGAATACTATTCAGCCATAAAAAATGATGGAGAGGTTACATCTTTTGTATTAACCTGGATGGAGCTGAAACACATTCTTTTTAGTATAGTATCACAAGAATGGAAAAGCAAGCATCCAATGTATTCAGTACTAATATGAAACCAGTAGATGATCTAATACAGTGGTTCTCAACCTTCCTAATGCTGAGGCCCTTTAATACAGTTCCTGTGGATCGCAACCCACAGGTTGAGAACCGCCGATCTAATACATGCCCACACAAGGGAAAAACTCAATTCAATTCAAGCCAGGGGAAGTGGGGAAGTGAGAGGGGGAGGGGGAGAAGGAAGGGGCATTGGTGTGGTCCCACTTAATAGCACAATGTAAGGGCATATGGCACACTTGGGTGTAGGACAGAACTACAACAGGGACTCGTCCTAACAAATGCAAACATTATAACCTAATTGTTTATGCCCTCACATTAATCTGAAATAAAAACAAACAAAAAAACCTCTAAGTTCGCTTAAAAATAATTTAAGCGAACTTCAATGGACAGTGCCCATATCTCTTCATTGTATATAACTGTGATTGTTCAAACACTAACCACAGCACATAACTACACCTTGCATTTTCAATATGAAGGGTCTAAATTTCTTTTGAAAATCAATTGACTATACTTAGGAATGTCAACTATAGTCAGGATAATAGACAAGCCAATGGAGTTAGTCTGAGTTGGGTTTTATACAGGTGCCACCTCTCACTGGCTGTCACCAGAGGATAGTTAGTTCCTGTTCTGCAGTGTTCTACTCTGTGAAATAGAGGCAACAGTGGTACTCGCCATATAGGGTTATTGGGAATTTTAATAGCACATGGCAAAAAACAAAATTATGACAAATTTAAAGATCTCAGTTGGCTTTGTGGACAATTCTACATTGAGATACACTTCATTCCATAAAGTAGAATAAGTGTCTCAACAAGTTCAGCAGAAGAAATTGTCTTTATAAACAGATTTAGAAGGATGAAGAAAACAGAAACAAAGGTCAGAAACCGGATCAGTCATTTCAAAGCTACTTTCTTCAGAGAACGGGAACAGGGAGACAGAATGATAGAAAGATAACTGATTACTTAACACCAGGAAACTTCAGGTTATTATTGTCATTACTGTGATGACTGAAGATTGAGACTGGCTGGCTTAGGGAATTGGCTATGATCTCTTTCTCCTTATTTCCCAGAAGGTCATATAATAATTTACTAATGTGAAACTTTATCATGGGTGATTCCATTTTGATTTTTTTTTTTATTTTTATTAAATCATAGCTATATACAATGGTATACCATTTTGATTTTTAGTCTGATCTGCTGGGGCCTAGTGCAGGAATTTAGTCCAAACCGATGACCTCCTATAACTATTATTTAACATATATATAACACAGGTAAAGTATCTAGGTCATTGCCTGACACATAGTAAACAATCAAAAGTGTCGTATCTATAATAATAATATTATATTTATGTAATAACATATAATATACAATATATATTTATATATAAATATAACATATATTTTATATAATATATAAATATTATATATTTATATATAATATAAATTATATTATTTATAATTATATAAATTATATATATTATATGTTTATATAAATATATATTATATATATTATATATATATTATATAATATATATATATTATATATTATATATTTATATATTTATATATTATAATTTATATTATTATATATAATAATAATTATTATGACAAATAGCTGATACTCAATACATGATAATGATGACTACGGTGGAGTCAACTGAGAGTCTTACAACCCACCACCTCTGAGGATTTAAGAAGGAGCAATTAGATATGGTGCTCTCCAGTGTTACATTTATATAAGATGGTTTGTGAAATAACTCAGGGCACAGAGGAAGTCATAAATTCTCCACCAGCATAATAGAGCTGATGACAGTATTTCTCAAGACAAAGAGTCAGAGTTATGTCAACAGGAGGAATAACAATTTCTCTTACCAAAAGAAGTGAAGTTGGGAAAGGAATGAATCTTCGTGGTGACACATTAAAAGCAACTAGAGGAAATTCTCTAGAGTTTCTACGTCCCCATGTGGGGACCAGATCATGAGGGTCAGGCAATTGTAGGGATGGAGCCCCACCCTCTGCCCTTGATGCTCAGAGGTGAAGACTGAAATGTGCAAGATCTGAGAGAAAACTTGGACTGGACCGTTTTCCCCAGGGAGGGCATCCGAGGGCAGAAGAGGAGGCTCAAAAGGGGAAAAGCTTTTAGAAGAGGGAGGCAAGTAGGGAGTTTAGGAGCAAGAAAATTCTGCAAGGCATTGTTACTATTCCTGGGAAGGCTCACACCTGTAATCCTAGCACTCCAAGAGGCCAAGATGGGTAGATCGCCTGAGCTCATGAGTTCAAGACATATCTGAGCAAGAGTGAGACTCCTTCTCTACTAAAAAAAAGGAAAAAGAAAAACTGGACAGTGTTGTGACAGGCACTTGTAATCCCAGCTCCTGGGAAACGGAGGCAAGAGGATTGCTAGAGCCAAGAGTTTGAGGTTCCTGTGAGCAATGATGCACGGCACTGGGGCAGAGTCTCACTAAAAAAGTCTAAAAAAAAAAAAAAAAGCAAGATTTCTGTGAAACACGAAGGTCAGCTCCTCCTGGCCGGGCTAAGCATTGAGAACTTGGCCTTTGCGTCATTCAGCGGGGCCATGGGAAAATGCTAATTTTTCCTCCATCCTCTTCCCCACTCTATGCAACCATAGAATGACCATTTAAAAGCTCATCATTAAAAAGGTCTCATCATTATTGAGGTCCAGTGTGAGGCAACCTCAGGGAAAGTCAAGTGTTTCCTGTCACTGTTCTGTGAGTGCAACCCCCAGCCTAGACCATGGAGCAGCAAGAAGGGATGGTAGATAGGCTACTATCTGCAGCCTGTCATCTGGCCCTGCACCCCACCCCAACCGCAGGGCAAACTATATTACATGAAAAACCATGCCAGGATTCAAGTAATTCAACTTTTGAAACATTAAGGTGTTTGCAAACTTTCTACTTCTAGAAATTTTCAAGTAAAGTTTCCCCTTGGTATCCATGAGGGATTGGTTTTGGAACTCCTGAGTATGCCAAAATCCAAGATGCTCAAGTCCCTTATGTAAAATAGTATAGTATTTGCATATAGCATGCACACACCTTCCTGCATACTTTAAATCATCTCTAGATTACTTACAATATCTTATAATATACAATATAATTGTAAATGCTGTGTAATAGTTTTTATGCTGTGTTGTTTAGGGAGTAATTACAGAAAAAAAAGTCTGTGCATGTTCAGTACAGGGGCAATCATCCATCTGTTTTAAGCCACAGTTGGTTGAATCCACAGACCCAGAGTGGATACAGAAGATCATCATGTTGCACAGGTTAGATTTTAGTGGTGCCTGACATAAGAAGTTGTACCAGTTGACCCCTCAGATCTTCATAAGTTAAGCTCTTTCCACTTGTATATTACCATCAGGAAAAAGAAAATCATGTATAAAATGACAATGTCCAAAGTAGGGTTATGTCATTATCTTCTTTTGTCCTCAAAACTTTGTTATGGAGAACAAATGAAGCAACTGAGCTTCACAGAACTTAACCTGACCCAGGTCATGAAGTTCCCAAACAGTGTTAGACCTAAGACCCCTGACTTTAATCTCATACCCATTCACTGTGCTGGGGAGGCAAAGGGAGGCGTCAGCAGAGGACAAAATCACTTCATGTCTGGCCAGCCGCAGTGGCTCACACCTGGAGTCCCAGCACTTGGGTAGAGCGCCTGAGCTCACATGTTTGAGACCAGCCTGAGCCAGAGTGAGACCACTTAACACCTCTAACAATAGCAGAGCATTGTGGTGGACACCTGTAGTCCCAGCAAGGCGAGAGAATCACTTAAGCCCAGGAGTTTGAGGTTGCCATGAGCTATGATGCCACAGCACTCTACCAAGGGTGATAAGTGAGACTCTGTCTCAAAAAAAAAAAAAAAAATTGCTTCATCTCTTTAAGATACCTTTGGGAGAAGGGGACACTGAACACAAACGGAGCTCAAACCACTGGTCTGTGAAGTTTTGACACGTGTGAATGAAAACATAAGAATTCACATATCATACAAATAGTTTTTTACATTTCTTTTCTTTTTTTTTTTTTTTCACTCAACTAATTAATGGCCACCTTTATCTTCTAAAATATTCCCTGGCTCCCTACTGGGAAGAGCCTTGTGGGAGAGGTAGTGGTACAGGTAGAGGCAGGCCAGTTCACAGAGGATGGCTGAATGTCGGGTTTTGAGCAGAAATATGTAAGTTAGGTCTGTGGGTCGAGCTTACTTCAGTTGGGAGCCTCCTGTTCCAAGACAAGTATATAGTTGAATGCATAGAAAGAGTTTGTGCCATGGTCAAAGGTATCAAGCTTTGATATCCAAGATTGCTTAAAAGGCAGAAAGGCACCACACTAGTCAACAAACCAAAGGGGTCCTGAACTGATGAAGCTGAACCACGATGCTGTGCCATTCCTAACCCAAGATTCAAGCCAATGACCCCTGAGATGGGCTTGGTTAAAACATCTTTTAAATTAAGGCTTGCCTACAGCATCTGTTCTGATTCCTTGGCATCAGGCTGTGTTCTGTCCTCGTTGTTAGTACCCTGTGACATCAGTGTGTTCTACAAATGTGTGGGGATCACTGCTGGAGTGTGACAGAGAAAGAGAGTGACAAGAAAACACAGCCTCTCACAGGACCCCAGCTCTGCAATTCCTCCAACCCCCAGGGCCTCAGAACCTCAGAGAATTCATAGGTTCAATCCTTGACTTTATAATCTTTATAAATGACTGTGCATTTTGAAATATTTGTTCATTTAGCTTGTGAGAAACAGAAATAGATGACTGGTGAGGGAGAGTAATGAGAGTAAGATTTGAAAAATAAGGTTTGGACCAAATTTTGAATAGTCAGAATGACAGGCCAAGGGAAGGTTTTGGGAAACATTTTCTTTCTTTTAGAAACACATTTTAGAAACCATCTGGATGTTTAGCCTCTAGTAAACCAAAGATATATGTAGCTAACTACTCATCAACCAAAGGTTTTAACATCATTTAAACATTATCTTTGTAATTTGCCCCAATTTATACAAAGAATGCATTGCCCAAAGGTTGTATTTAAGTCACATATTGCAAATCAAATCATGTTTTCAATGTACTTGGAGACCTTGCTATTTAAAGAATCGTTTATTAAACACTTTACCAAATACACACACATACATTGTATATGTGTTGGTGAGCAGGAGTGTGTGTGTGTATATAGTAAATTTGTCTTGGCTTAAAATTGGGTACAATTGTGGTTTGCTCACCCACTAAATTTACCATTTACTAAACTCTTGCTTTGCTGTTCTTTCCAAGGATTTAATGACTAGGAGAGTAAAAACCACTGCCCTAAATATCTACTTAACTTTCAGGCAGGAAGACACCACTTCATCATCTGCTACTTCGTGCCTACAAGAAGCTACTGTTAGTAAGATATCTGATCTGTAAAATGTCCAGTGAAAGTGTGTTTTATTTTTAAGGGTATAAGAGGGAGGAGGGAAAGAACCACCTGGACTCCCCCCAGATGTCTGTGTGGAATATTGTTTGTCTGTTTTGAAGGACTCAGTGAGTGGGTAAGATGGGGAGGGAGGGAGAGTGGAAGGTAATGACCTACTGGTGGGAGGAAGAGATTGCTAAATCCAGCTCACACAATTTCCACAGATCAAAGAACTATTTTGCTTCTAGACCTTTCCAAATTACTCAGCTAAACCACACACAAAATGGGCCTCTTGCTTTAATTACTCAGCTCAGCTCATTACTCCAGGCTCTTATTCTGTGTGGTCAGCAGGAACCTTCCCCACATATGTATAAGCACCACCTAGATTTGCATGTGAGAGCCATCTGTTTATTTTGCATCCAGTATAGGTTGGCAGGGACCTTCAATGAATACTTTCTGGTCATCCTGAACTTGAGTAAGTCCTTTAACTGCTCCAGTCTCAAGGCTCTTTCTTATAAGACTTTCTGTTCTGGAATAACTTGTCCCAGGGCAAAGATTAGCATTATGCCAGGGAGATAAATACCCTGTAAGAGTTGAGGGGCGCCGTGACACATCCCACAGGCCCTGAATCTGCATGTTCATACCCACGCCCCTCCTTCTCCACATATACACATCTGCCATCACACACCATGAACTGGGACATGGGGCATTTAGACAGTGATAATTGTATAATGGGAGTCTGTTTATCAACCCTGGAATAAATCCATCTTTAAATATGTGTTTAGCTCAGCCCAATGATTAAAAAATGTCATTGATGATGCAAAATTCTTTCTATAGGTTTGACTATTTTTTCACAAAATTGAATGGCCATTTAAGGCTGTGTTGACACTTTCTCTAAGTAGTTTCTCCTCTAGGCAGGAGTCACTCCTCCTCCCCAAACCCAGCATCTCCTTGGAGAGTTCAAGGAAGCTGAAAAAAGACCATGAAGATTCATTTACAGAATGAGCAATTTGGGAGGGTAGTGACTTAAAACAATGCTTTATTTTTTAATTTTTTTTCTTATTTGTGTTTGGAATGGTAGAGTTTAAAATCCAAGCACAAAACAGCAATGAAAATAACTTAAAATTCTCACTGAAATAACTGTACTATCATATTTCCTCCCAAAGATTAATTCCATCATCAACATTCAGTCAAATAGATCCCTGTACAAGATGTAGGCTTAGACATAATACAGAGACTCTGACTTTTTAATAATGACTTTTTAATACTCCTACCATTATCAAATATGATTAATAAGTTCCAGGCCTTGTATTAAGCACTTTTGCAAACATTGTCTTGTTTGATTAATCTTCAAAGCACCCATATGAGATCTGAGTTTTTATTCCCATTTTCCAGAGTAAGTAACTAAAGCATAATGTAGTGTAGGCATTGTACCTTAGAGATATTGCAGATTTGCTTCCGGAGATATTGCAGATCCAGATCATCACAATAAAGCAAATACCACAAAAAGGCTAACCACACAAATTTTCTGGTTTCCTAGTGCACACAAAAGTTATGTCTACACTATACTATAGTCTATTAAGGGTGCAATAGCATATGTTATTTATTTATTTATTTAGAGACAGAGTCTCACTATGTTACCCTCGGTTGAGTGCTGTGATATCACAGATCACAGCAACTTCCAACTCCTAGGCTTAAGTAATTCTCTTGATTCAGACTCCCACATAGTTAGGACTACAGGCACCCGCCACAATGCCCAGCTATTTTGTCATTGTTGTTGTTGTTGTCATTGTCATTGTTGTTTGGCAGGCCCGGGACCAGTTCGAACTCACCAGCCCCGGTGTGTGGCCAGCACTCTAGCCGCTGCACCACAGGCACTGAGCCAGCATATGTCTTTTGATTGCAAGAGAGACTTTACCTAACAAATGCAATCAGTGTAACCTGGCTTATTGTACCCTCAATGAATCTCCAACAATTAAAAAATAATAATAAAATAAAAAATAAAAAATAATGTGATTACCTAATCTTCAAAATACTACTAAAAAAAAATGCTAACAATCACCTGAGCCTTCAATAAGTCATAAACTTTTTGCTGGTGGAGGGTCCTGCTTCAATGTTGTTGACTCCTGACCGATCAGGATGGTGGTTGCTGAAGGCTGGGGTGTCAATGTCTTAGGTAGAACAATAATGAAGTTTGTGACACCGATTGACCTTTCCTTTCATGAAAGACTTCTCTGTAGCATGTGATGCTATTTAATAGTGTTTTATCCACAATAGAACTTCTTTCATAATTGGAGTTAACTTTCTCTAACTCAGCTTCTGCTTTATCAACTGAGTTTATGTAATATTCAAAATCTTTGGTTGTCATTTCAGCAATAACATAGCATCTTCACCAGGAGTAGTTTTCATCTCAAGTAACCATTTTCTTTGCAATTCCTTAATCATTCAAGTTTTATCATGAGATTGTAGCAATTCAGTCACATCTTAGGACTCCACTCCTAGTCCTCTTGTTCTTTCCACCACTTATGTAGTTCCACTTTTTCCACTGAAGTCTTGAACCCCTCAAAGTCATCCAGGAAGGTTGGCGTTAACTTCTTCCGAACTCCCGTAATGTTGATATTTGGACCTCCTCCATGAATCATGAGTGTTCTTAATGGCATCTAAAACCTTTCAAGGAGATTTTCAATTGTCTTTACCCAGATCCATCAGAGGAATCACTCTTTATAGCAGCTATAGCCTGATAAAATAAATTTCTTAAATAATAAGACTTGAAAATCAAAATTACTCCTTGATCATGGGTTGCAGAAGGGATGTTGTGTTAGCCAGCATGAAAACAACATTTATCTCCTCATATGTCAGTAGCTAAGCATGTTATCAATGACCAGTAACTTTTTCTTTTCCTTTTATTTCTTTTTTTTTTTTTTTTTTTTTTTGAGACAGAGTCTCAACCTCTTGCTCTGGGTAGAGTGCTACGGCATTATAGCTCACAGCAACCTCCAACTCTTAGGCTCAAGTGATCCTCTTGCCTCAGCTTTTTCTATTTTTTGTAGAGACAGGGGGGTCTTAATTTTGCTCAGGCTGGCCTTGAATGCTTGAGCTCAAGCTATCCACCCACCTCGGCCTCCCAGAGTGCTAGGATTACAGACATGAGCCATCATGTTTGGCCAGCAGTAACATTTTGAAAGATGTCTTTTTTTTTCTGAGCAGTAGGTCTCAAAAGTAAACTTAAAATATTCAGTAAACCCTGTCATCTGCGCTTTGCTTTTCCAATGATAGAGCACAGGCAGAGTAGATTTAGCATAATTCTTAAGAGCACTAGGATTTTTATAATGGTAAATGAGCACGGTTTTCAATTTAAAGTCACCAGTATCATTAGCTCATAATGAGAGAATTGGCCTGTCCTTTGAAGTTTTCAAGCCAGTCATTGACTTCTTTATAGCTGGAAAATCCTAGATGGAATCTTCCTCCAGTAGAAGGCTATTTTGTCAACTTCGAAAATCTATTGTTTGGTGTAATTGCCTTAATTCCTGACCTTAGTTAGATCTGGATTACTTGCTACAGCTTCCACAGCAGCACTCACTGCTTCACCTTGCACTTTCACCTTAGGAGACGATGTCTTTCCTTAACACCATGAGCCAACCTCTGCTAGTTTCTAACTTTTCTTCTGCAGCTTCTCCACCTCTCTCAAAGCACTGAAGAAGAGTTAGGGCCTTGCTCAGGATTGGGTTTTGGTTTAAGAGGATGCTTTGGCTGGTTTGAGCTTCTATTCAGAGCCAAAACTTTCCCCATACCAGCAATAAGGCTGTTTCACTTTCTTATCTGTTCACTGGAGAAGCACGTTTATTTTCATTCAAGAACTTATTCTTTGCATTCACAAATTAGCTAACTGCAGGAGGGTGAGCTTTTGGCCTGTCTCAGCTTTTGACATGTTTTCCTCACTGAGTTCAATCACTTGTAGCTTTTGACTTAAAGTGAGAGACATGCAACACTTTTTCACTTGAAGACTTAGAGTTCTGATTTGGCCTAATTATAATATTGCTGGGTCTCAAGGAATAGGAAACCCCAGAGAACGAGAGAGATGGGGGAACAGTTGGTTGGTAAAGCAGTTAGAACGATATCAGAGATCACTGATCACAGGTCACCATAACAGAGATAGTAATAATAAAAAGGTTTGACACAGAGACACAAACTGAGCACATGCAGTTAGAGAATGGCACTGATAGAATGCTTGATGTAGGGTTGCCACAAATTTTCAAGTTGTAAAAAATTCAGCATCTGCTTTTAAGTACAATAAAGCAAAGTGCAATAAAGGAAGGTGTGCCTGTAGATGTTGACTTGTTTTTACCTTCTCAGCTTTCCTTCCTTTGAGGACCAAACTTCCCCTACTCTGTAAGCTACTAGGGTTTAAATCCCAGCTCTGCCTAAACACAAGGCCACAAGGGTAGGTACATAACCGAGACTAGTCAATTAGTATGTCTATCCTAGAATTTGAATTCTGAATGGAGATGCTTCCCAGGTCTCAAAATCACCAGAGTGAAGGATACTCAGAGCTGAATATCCTAGGAGGTTTAATATCACTGCCAAGCTCCTTGGAACCTCTCTAGAGTCTGTCCCTTCCCAAGGTCTGGGTTTCAGCTCTTCCTTTCATTCTGTGAATGACCTTGTTTCCATCCAACAAATTCCTTTGGGGAGTGTTTATGTTAGCCAGAGCCAGTTTCTATTTCTTGCAGCCTAAAAACAACACCTGGTGAATTTAAATAGGTTCAGTAATTGCTTAGATCTCACAGCTACTAAGTGGCAAATTTGGAATTTCAACTCAGGCCTTATGTATTAATACTACAAAATTCCATGAGTAGCCGTTACCTATGCTGATTCATTTACCCTGTTGTTTTTATCTCTTGGCTTTGGTCATTCTTATAGCAACAGGGGTGTGACTTCTATTTTTCTGCTAAACTTTGGCCAGGTTTTACTAGTACAACATATCAGTCAATGTCAGGGTTGTTTTGTTTTGTTTCTTAATTTCCACCAGACAGCACATTGGTGATATTAGTCCTATAATTTGGACACATTACTTTGACCATCTCGGTGACTGCCTCCTCATCCACCTGTGACATAAAAGAGGGAAAAAGCCATGTAATTGCAGGCCTTCCAAGGAGAGAAGATGTTACTAATTGGAGGGTCCTCTATTTGCTGAACAGGGGTGATGAGTGACACAGTTCAGTGAACTTGGAGTTGCTAAAACACATCTAAGCTGTCCAAAGGCCTGAGGGAAGATGACCCAGGAGCCTGGGCCTGGAGATGGGGGATACATGAGCCCAATAGTTTTCAAACTTTTTTCACACTTACATGTCAAAATTTTTTGAATGTGCAGCCCCCAATAAAGTACATTATTTTTGTAAATGGTAAATATTTGCTACCAAACCATTGTCACGTGTTATAAAATACATGCAAAAAATAGAATGTAGAAGAATATATTACAAAATGCAAACATCACTTATAAATTTTATTTCTACATCTGTGTGGTTACTTTATGCACCTGCTAGGGTAGCCATACCTACTTTAGACACCATGGAATTAAGAGTTGAGAGAGGGATTCCTGTAATAACTCCAGATAAATTTATTTTGGACAATGACTTTCACTGAAGGACTTTTTGAGGTCCTCCCCTCCCCTGAGGTTTGCATATAAAAATAGTGTTCATATTACTAATTTAGCACTTATCATACTACATTCATTAACTTATATATACATACACCATTGGATTATGGGCTTCTTAAATATAAGGGCTGTGCCATATTCTTACATTCTTAGTGTATGGCTCTGACACAGCATGGCATCAGTAGATGCCAAATAAATAATTGCTTAATTTAATAGAACCCTGCTTTCCCTGTAATTTGTTTTCCAGAGTTGCCTGCCCAGGTACTCACTACTCTTCCCATTGGAGGGGCCCAGGCCACCACTGGGACAGTGGAGCTGGAGCTTTCTGAGCCTTAGTTGTTTGGAGCTCCAAGCCCAGCAATTCTGCTCTTAGCCCAACCTTGCTGATCAACAGGAAATGATCAACGCATTTTAAGCACAAACTAATGCAAAGATTTGCACATCAAGAAACTAGCCTTAGGCCTCAGAGAAGGAAATCAATTAAATACCAGTATCTTAAAAGCTATTTTTGCCATTAGATACAATCTCTATTGGCTTAATAGGCAAGGTTTCCAATACGGAAGGACTTTCTGAGTTCACTGTGCAATGGAAGAAACACAACTGTGTACCTCCAGGTTCTCGTGCTAACGATTATAAAAGAAACCCACATGGCAGGAGGATCCTCCACGGCGAATTACATTTCCTGTGTCTGTAGTTCTTTGGTCTTGAAACACTTACATTTTGCAATCCAGATCTTTAATTTTGCTCAGGTCAGGAAATACTGCATATGTTTCTTGGTTTCCCTAATCCCTTGACTATATAGTATTAGAGTTCATGGAGGCGGAGATTGCATCTCACATTTTTGTGAGATTATGCAATTCAGTCTTCCCTGGCATCCCACAAGAAGCCAGGGAAAGCTCACAGTTTCAGTCTTTTCTTGTTCCCTGAGAAGGAACTGGAATTCCATTCTTTTGTCCCTGCTGCTTTCCCCCCACAGAGGAAAGAGTGTGTACAAGAATAATTCAGAGAATTCAGAGAATAATGAAGTACTACAGTCACATCTTTGGGGAAGGAAAAAATTAATCAGATTCCCAGGGCCAGTAAGGTTTAAACTGTCCAACTTCAAGGACTGTTTCCCCCTCACACATTTTCAAATGATGAAACAAAAGAAGATCAAGCCACATCGCTGTCTGGTGAATGAGGTGGCACAAACCCAGCAGGGAGGAAGAGAGAAAGACAAAGTGAATGGAGAGAAATTGAGGAACTAAAAACGTCAATATTGCAATCCTCCAGTGAATAGGTTATTTAACCTGTGGTAGGGGCTATTTCTTTTGCAATAAGATGTTAGTATTACATCCAGAAGGCTCTCTCTTTGGAGCTAGAGATGTCAGACAGAGGCACTCAAGGATTTGTTCAAGCCTCCTCTCTCCCTCTGCACAAATGCTGCCTCAGTTGTTTGTGGTGGGCACTTTCAGATGCCAGTGAAATGTTGGCCACTCACTAATCTCAGTAGTTATTCTAGTTGCTCCCCTGTCCAGGAAAGAATTGGCTAGAACACCAATACCACCCTGCAACATGCAGCATCACGTCTCTGTGCCTCCTGAACTTAAAAAGAAAGAAAAACGTCTTGTGAGCATTTCCCCCTCCAACAGGGCCAATTAGTTATGCACTTCCTTTTGGCTCCCTGCTTTTCAGGGAAAACCAACCAAATGGAAGCCCCAGCCCCTTCCTCCCTGATGTTCTCTAGGAAACTCACAACCCACAAGCCAAGGGATGTCTTTCCTAGGCCGGATTTTTCTCTCTGGATCTGTAAGTACACACAAATATTCCTGTAGCCAGGAATTTTTCACAGAAGCCATTGTATTTTATCCTCCTGGAAGAGAAGAAAATCTTCATCCTAGTTACGTTTTGAAATTCTCTCCTTGACCTGGGTTTGGTTCTGATCATGGGCAAATGTGCAACTTGAGACTGAGTGGGCTTCAGGGCTGTCAGCAAAGTAATACCGCTTCTTTGTGAAAGGGTGGCAGGCCATACAACGAGTGTGGCCTAATTTGTCTGTTCATGCTGGCTGCCAACTTTTTAAAAGAGCAATTTAAATATTTTCCCACAGAATATATGCTAATTGAAGAACAAGTATATAAAGACAAGCTGAATAAAAGTGCAGAAAGGATCAGCCATTATTCCACTACGTAAAGGCAACCACTATTCACACCTCATGTATATATCTTGCTTGTCTTTTTTCTACCTGTGAATTTTCTTTTTGACTAAAATGTACTGTAAAAATGTCCTGTTATGTACTGCTTTTATACTAAACAAAATATTATGTATGTTTTTCATATCAGATATTTTTCTGAAAATTCATTTATGAAGGGTTTTTTATGTGTTTGTTTTACCTCAGTTATATCATAATTTACTTAACCAATCCCCCAGTTTGAGGACATTAGCATTTCTTTTATTTTTTTTTTTTTTTCCTTTTTTTTTTTGTAGACACTTTATTGCCCTGGGTAGAGTGCTGTGGTGTCACTGCTCACAGCAACCTCCAACTCCTGGGCTTAGGCGATTCTCTTGCCTCAGCCTCCTGAGTAGCTGGGACTACAGGTGCCCACCGCAACGCTCGGCTATTTTTGTTGCAGTTTGGCTGGGGCTGGGTTTGAAGCCGCCACCCTCAGTATATGAGACTGGAACCCTACCCACTGAGCCATAGGCGCTGCTCTAGCATTTATTTTCTACTGGGAAAAATTCTTTGGGTAGAATCTATATACTTAACAAATGAATGGCTAAGTGTGGTAGCTCATGCCTGTAATCCTACCACTCTGGGTGGCCAAGGTGGGCAGATTGCTTGAGCTCAGAGTTCAAGACCAGCCTGAGCAAGAGCGAGACTCCACTAAAAATAGGAAAAACCCAGCTGGGTGTCATGACTGGCATCTGTAGTCCCAGCTACTTGGGAGGTTAAGGTAAGAAGATCCCTTAAGTCCAAGAGTTTGAGGTGGTTATGAGCTCTGACGCCACAACACTCTATTCAGGGCAGCAGAGTGAGACTCTGTGTCAAAAAAAAAAAAAAAAAATTCATGATAACTTTCTGAAGGTAAACAAAATGTTAAGTCTTTTTATTCGTCACCAAATTGCTTTTCAAAAGATTATACCCATTTACAAGACCACCAGCTATGTATAAAATTATTTTTAATCTCTGGCATTTTGATAGGCACTCATTAAATACATCTGATTATCACTTTAGTCTGCATTTATTTAAGTAGGTAATATGCTGAGCATTATTTCCTTTTATTGTCCACTTGTAGCACGTCTTCTATGAATACTTATTTTGTGAATATTTTTACCAAGAGCCATCAGACAGACAACACGAGAGGAATTTACTAATGAGAACTGAGTATTTTTCATACTGATGTGTCAGAGAACTCTTTATATGTTATATTCTGGAGGGCAGTCCTCTAGATGTTACAATTCTTTTTTGTTAGTTTGATGTCTGACTTTCAATATTATTTATTGTATGGGGCATATACTCTACTTTTTCTCTTTTATACACTTACTAAAATTTTTACAAGTACAGAGAAACAGTAAGATCAATGCACTATGGTTCCCCAAATGTCACCAGCCAGAGATACCCAAGACATGGAAAATTTTTTACTGTTACTATAAATCAAACTTTTTAATATTTTCTTTTACAGTTTTTATCTTTTTTGTTATTCTTAGAAAAATCTTTCTTACTCTCTAACCACCTGCATTGTCTTCTATTCCTTTTTTTATTAACATGCAAATCTTCGATTCATCTGTGGTAGTTTTGGTATATGATATAAGATAAGGATGTAACTTGATATCTGGTTTTTGTTTTTATTTGTTTTTTTTTTTTTTTTTGAGACAGAGTCTTACTTTGTCACCCTTGGTAGAGTGCTGTGACATCACAGCTCACAGCAACCTCAAACTCTTGGGTTTAAGTGATTCTCTTGCCTTAGCCTCCTGAATAGCTGGGACTACAGGTACCTGCCACAACACTGGCTATTTTTAGAGATAAACTCTCACTCTTGCTCAAGCTGGTCTCGAACTTGTGAGATCAGGTGATCTGCCTGCCTTAGTCTGCCAAAGTGCTACAGGCGTGAGCCACCACACCCGGCCTTGATATCTTTCTAAATTCTCTTCTGACAAGTATATTTCTGCCTAAAAAATCCTCATATGTATTTCTTTCTGATACATGTAGAAGAGTCAATAGAAGAAACTGTGAGTGAGCCAAATAGTTCTACAAAAGAAAGGAAGCCTAGTGACAACAATAAAGACAGATCAGCATGACAGGTGACATAATAAAGGTCGAAGAGGGGTCCAGAAATGTGTGGTGGAATGATGGAACATCAGAGGCCAGAGGTGAGCTGGCTCTTTGCACTCTATTTATAGCCTTGACTTTCTCTCTACCACCCCCTACTACCCCCTGCTGCCCTCTCCTGGGAGGTAAAAACACAAGTCTACTCATTAAGAGGAGATGGAATTAAGGCGTAATGAAATAAGTGAACCAAAGTGGGAAATCCAGTGAGTAGGACTTGATGGACATGATACTGGAAAGTTGAGACACCTGGTGGTCATCAACCCACCTTTCTCCTCTTTGCTATCTTGGGATGACAGAGTAAAAATGTATGGCTTTATGTACATGGAAGATTATTCCTGGCTTTAATATTAAATAACTCCCCTATCACTGGGTCTAATTATGCAAGAGTTACACAGTTCTAAGATTTAGCTTAAATTATCTGTTCTACTTTGCCTGGCCCTGCCATACCTCTGTCAGAATAGTCTAGCTTAGATTAGCTCCCTGCTACGTAGCACATCCAGGCAAACTGACTTCTCTCTGTTTCATTAACCTACTGTCTGATCAGGGCAAAGACAGATGTTCATAAACCTACTTTACTGCTTGTACAAAACAGCTTGTCTGGGTCAGATCTTAGAAAACACTTCCCAACATCCCTCCCCTGAATGCTCTTCTGTTTAGTTGGCTACTGTGAACACTGCTAGCCCCAGGCTATTTAATTAGAGGTTATGTCCTGTCCAGTCTCCCTCACCTGGAGAGAGCTCTCCACCTCTGCTCTTGGCGTCCCTTTTGGACTGCAGTGCTAATGATCTCACCCAGGCCACGAGCTCCGAGGCTGCAGGTTCCTTGCCTCTTCACCACCCCCAGCCTTCAGGGAGCCGAGACTGGATGTCAACACCCACCTTCACTCTCAGTTTGTCTGTTATTGCCGGGGACATTTGCAAGTAAGTTGAAATAAGATTTTGAGTTTCCTTTTGTCTCTACAGAAATTGACAACATGTCTTCAAAATGCTTAATAAGTTTTTTCTCCCCAGTCTCTGGCTGAGTCCTGTGCTTGGGTTTGGGTGTGTTCCTAATCGTCCTAATCGCTCTCAGAAGCAGTTCCACAGCGGCTGCTCTGCCAGCATCTGTCAATTGTCTTCTTTTTCTTACTTTGACATCTTTTAAGTTCTTGATGAGATAAATGATTTTTCATTGAAAATTGAATTTTTTTCTTTTACACAAATACATGCCATTGAGTTGAAAAATAAACGTTTTGAATAAAAGTTCAGATTGTCCCCTAGGCCTTTTCTGAGACTACCCCCAGAGAAGAGGGAAGATACCTCAGTGCCACTCAGAAGGAATGAAAGTTCCAGCTCCCTCCGAGACCTTCTCAGACACCGTTCTCGTTTGGGGAGGAGAATAATTGGAACGACCTATTATAGCCTATCAAGATGGAAATCCGGGCTCCCTACTAGGCTCTGCTGGCATAGTAGTGCAGAGCCAGTGTTTTCTGTGGTGTTGGCTGGACTAGAGCAATTACTCTCTAAGTCTTCCGTCTTCCTAGGCTGCCCTTTTCCTGGTCCTTTGGCTCATGAGTTAGAGCTTTTGGGTTTTGTCTATGCCTGTTGGCATTTCTAGATTACCAGCTTCTTCCACCCAAATCTGGGATATCTGAGGCAAAAAGAAAACACAGAATTACCACTGGGCCATTCCTCGGGTCCTGAAGTCCTTAGCCATTCTGCCCTCCCCGTATCGCTCAGAGTCATCTTATGTTTGTTTTATGTGTAATGTTCAGTGTTCTCTTTATACTTAGTGGGATACACCAGAAAGTATGTTTACTCCCTTCTTATTATTCTCTTTTGTCTTAAAAAAAAAAAAAAAAAAAAGAAAGAAAGAAAGAAAGAAAGAAAACACACACAAATGCACACATATATATTAAACACAGACACTCACACAGATGTATTTTAAATTCCTACTGTGTGAACACAAAGCCCATGCTGTTTGCATCTAGTTTAATTTGTCTTGATATTTAAGTAAATGTAAATAGTGTGTATTCAGAAATATTCTCATCAGAAAGAGTCAGAATCAGCTAAATGTGGATTATCACTCTCTTTCAACATCTAATTAGGCTTGTCACTGTCAGTGCTTTCTTGGTTAGAAATCGTCAGTAGTTCTTATAATTTGTAATGAAAGGCAGGGCGTTTCTTCCTGATGCTAGCAATTCTGAGCAAGATGAAAACAGCTCTGAATTCTCATATAAAACTAATAGGAAATATCCAGGTGTGTGTGTGTACACGTGTATCTGTACACACATGTATACATATATGTATATATACTTACTGATAACAAAGTTTAAATTCATAACAAATTTGTGTGTCATTTTAGGAAGAATCTGTATCTTTATGGAAACAAAATTGAGAAATAAAACATAAATATGTCAAAGCATATTTGATCAATATAAAGCTTACCCGAAGAAACAGCTTAAGTAGTAAAATACGTACCACATTGAGCTCAGGGACCTAAAGTTCTTATTAGAATCTCATTTAAATGTGTTTGAATTAACCAGTTGTTGGACTGAACTGACTGAGCTGGCTTTTATGTCTCCCAAGTTTTGGAGAGTGAGGGGGTGGGGGAAATACCAATAGGCAGTGACACAGCTATAAAGAAATGGTAACAGATGGGGCGGTGCCTGTGGCTCAAAGGAGTAGGGCACTGGCCCCATATACCAGAGGTGGCAGGTTCAAACCCAGCCCCAGCCAAAAACAGCAAAAAAAAAACAAAAAACAAAGAAATGGTAACAGCAAGCATATTTCCACACAGAAACTTGCACACAAATGTTCCCAACAGCATATTTATAATGGCCAAGATGTTGAAACAACCCAAATGCACATTCACTGACAAATAGGTAAACAAATATCTATTCAATGGAATGTTATCCACCCATAGAAAAAAATGAAATGCTCATACACTTGTACAACAACAACATGGACACACCCTGGGAACAGTCTAAGTGAAGGAAACCAGTCACAAAAGACCAAATATTATATGATTCCCTTCATGTAAAATGTCCAGACCAGGGAATTCAATAAGGCCAGAGAGTAGACTAGTGGTTATTTAGGGCTGAAGATTGGGAGCTTGGCAACTAAGGGGATGTTGAAACTAGAAAAAGTTTCCTTTTAAGGTAAAGAAAATGTTCCCAAAATTGACTGTGTTAATGGTTGAGCGTCTCTGTGAATTTCCTAAAACCACTGAATTGTACACTTTAGATGAGTAAATTGTATATTATGTGAATTACATCTCAATAAAGCTACTTTTAAGCTGAAATTGTAACAGCATGCACATTGAGAAATATAACTCGGTCTCTCTCATTCTAACAGTAGGCTGGTTTGTACTGTAGTTTATCAGCCATTCTCGACCTGCAGGTCATGACCCACAGCAACTGCATTAAAGGGCTGCGGCATTAGGAAGGTTGAGAACCACTGGCTTAGATGCTCAGCTATCTTTGGTGTGGAAATGAACAGAAATGCAAATCACTTCAAAATTTTGGACAACAGTTCAAAAACATTCCTATTTGGTTCTAGAAAACATGACGGCAAATTTTTGAGGTACCTGATTCTCTCTTCTAATTATGTTATGCCTAGATGACAATATACCTGTATAATAAAGTTACTTTCCTTGGGTTCATAAGAAAAGACACACAAAGATGGGCAAGAAATTCTCTAAATGCAAAGTGGAACGGGGATAAAATGTACTTCAAGAAATCCACAAAGAGGAAGAGCAATATACAAAATAATGGACCGTTGAACACACATGTACACCTAAACACCAGACCACACATACACAAATACACATACACACCAGACCACCCATGTGCACATGCACAACAGACCACACATACACACATGCACACCAGACCACACACACACATACATACCAGACCACACAAGTGCACATGCACACCAGATCACATGTGTGCATATACACACCAGACAACACATACACACATGCACACCAGACCATACATACACACATGCACACCAGACAACACATACACACATGCACACCAGACAACACATACACACATGCACACCAGACCACACATACACTCATACATACCAGACCACACATGTGCACATGCACACCAGACCACACATACACACATGCACACCAGACCACACATACGCACATACACACCAGACCACACATACGCACATGCACACCAGATCACATGTGTGCACATGCACACCAGACGACACATACACACATGCACACCAGACCACACATACACACCAGATCACATAAATACATTCACACCAGACTATACAATGCGCATACACCCCCGACCACAGATATGCACATACACACCAGATCACATATATGCACAGACAGACCAGACCACACATATGCACATGTGCACCTGACCACACATACACACATACACACAAGACCACACATAGTCACATACACACCAGGCCACACATACACACATACACACCAGACCACACAATGCTTTACCCTGAAGCTTAGCTCTCCTTCCTTCCTCTGTCTTCCTTCATTAGCTGGATTACCACCTCAGCTATGCATAAACAGCCCCCTGCTGTTCTGCCTCAGGCTCAGTGAAATAGGCTGTTTAAACATCCAGTGGAGCCAGAGAGACATAAGGGAGGATGCGGCTCCATGCGTATGAACTCAAACTTTTGGCAGATTCTGACCAGCAAATACAGAATGCTCTTACTGAGCAGAAATTAGTTCATCATTTGTCTGTGGAGTTGGCCCAGGGCAATCATTTATTTCCAAGTTCCATCTGCAGCCCTGCCATTCCTATAAAATGGGGCTGGCATCCTCCCAGAAACCTGCTCTCAAAGAGGACGGAAGGAATCACACCTGGCACTTTACTCTCTCCTTAAGGGAAGACTCACCTAAAAACAGCAAAAGCTTTCTGCTTGGGAGGAAGGGAAACACCTTGATGGACTGGGCCTTGTGGGCAGGTGACAGAAATGTTCTAAAGAAAGTATTTTTCCTCCGATGACATCATATGCCACAGCAATGGGACGAGAGAGGAGAAGCTGAGTCCAGTGTCAACACAAGGGGCTGATTTGAGTCAGGACACTGGTGAAAGAGGAGAAGGAACTCTTTCAAGCACAGAGTTATATTCCTTGAACAGACAGACAGCAGCTGGGGACTGGTGCTCTGTTCCTTGCTGAACTCACTATTGTGGGCTTTGACACAGTGAAGACGTATAAAAGGCAGAGTTGTGAGGAGGAATTAGGGAGTGAAGGCCACACTTGGCCAGTGTTCTGCATCAATCCTCCAATGAGGGTTTGCATTCTGAGTTCATTCCCCAATCTCCCAAATCCATGCTTCCCAATTCATTCTTCCCAATCCTTGGCACCATTCAGACTTCCCAGGTCAGTCCTAATACCCAATACTCTTTCTTATGACCCCATAAATAATTGCAAGCAATTCTAACCTTTCATCAACCAAACTACATCTCTTAGGCTATTTTCTGCACGCAGAAATGGATCATATCTTACTCAACTCAGGCTGCTAAAACAAATTACCATGGACTGAGTGCCTTAAACAACAAACATTTGTTTCTCTGGAGGCTGGAAGTCTAAGATTAGGGTATCAGCATAGTTGGGTTAAGTCCTGGTTTTGTCCCCAGAACAGCCTCTCCTTGGTCTCTGTGTATAGACAGGAAAGATTGCCAGGCTCTTCTTTCATGAGGGTGCTAATCCCATCTGGAAAGCTCCACCCTCATGGCTTCATCTAAACCTAATTACCTTTCAAAGGCCCCACCTCTAAATATAATCACTTTGGAGGTTAGAGCTTCAAAATATAAATTGGGGATGGGGGGGGGGCACAAATATTTGGTCCATAGTAGATTACAAGCCACTAACTATCGTTGCTATGGTCTGAATATTTCACCTAAAATTCGTATGTTGACCAATCTAATTCAAGCCACATAGGAGAAAAACTCATTTCAATTCAAGTTGGGGGGAGGGAGAATGAGAGAGGAGGAGAGGGAATAGGGGTTTGGGGTGCTCTCACTGAATGTGCACAATGTAGGAGTGTATGGCACACCTTTTGGGTGCCAAAAGGCACCTCTACTCTTCCACCATGTGAGGAGGCTGTAGGAAGGCTCTCAACAGACACCAAATGCTGGCACCTTGATGTTGGACTTCCCAGCTTTCAGACATGTAAAATTCAATTTATATTGTTTATAAATTACCCAGTCTGTGGTATTTTGTTGTAACAGTACAAACAGACTAAGACAGTAGCTGTACAACGTACCTCCTGGACCCAGCGATAGACAAAATGAAGGGAAGAGCACTTGAGTGAATTTCCTTTCCAAAAAACTCTTTTCCCTTAGTTTCATAGGAAGCTATCTGCTTGCTGAGCAGAGATCATGGTAATTGCAATATTCTGGATCATTGATGGGAGTGGTAGGGAGGGATAAAGAAAAGCAAATGTTAAAACTGAAGAATAATAGCTTCTGAGTATCAGTATTGCCTATATTGGCACATTCAATAAAAAATATAATCCATGTGCAAAATCTGGAATGATCTTCTTCCTGACACTTTGTACACGCCAAAGTACTTAAACAAGACTCTTAGGAAAGCTGGCACCCTAGGGGAAATTCATACTTAAACTCATTCCTCCCATCCCTTTCCCTAAAACCCGATACTGGGCACCATCCACTTCATTCAATGACACTTTCCAGAAGCTTGGCAGGTGTTTTGGTTCACTCAGCCTAGGACATCCATTGACCAGGTGCTGTGGCTTTACCAACACAAACAACATTTTACTATAGAACTTGTCACTAACCTATAAGACATTAGTCTAATAGTTAAAACAATCAAAAACTCAGTTGGCACCTGTGGCTCAAAAGAGCAGGGCGCCAGCCCCATATGCTGGAAGTGGCGAGTTCAAACCCAGCTCCTGCCAAAAAAACAAACAAACAAAAAAAAAAACAATCAAAACTCCACAGGGTTACACAGTCCCCGGTTACCTTTTGACAGTCTGGTTAGCACATCACTTTTTTCTTTCTCCTCTTTGTGGAAAAGTTATCCAAATTCCCTAGTAGATATTCCAGGGCTTCTTATACTTCCTCAGCCACTTGCTCTAATGGCAAAGACTGTATAGCTAAGCTGGGTGCCTTAGTTCTTTCTGAGCACTTCTTTCTTACCCAAATACATTTGTGTATGCAGCTTCCACCCTCCACTAGAAATGGCTTCCTTTCAAATTCCATCTGTTGAAATTCACCTCTCCCTCAAAATCCAATTTCAGTACTTTCTTATCCATGAAGTTTTCCCTGATCTACATCACCTCATTCTTTCTCCCATTGTAAGGAACTTTCTATATTCCTTCATCAATTCCTATATGAATATGTGATCATTAAATTTTGCTTAACAATTATCAAATTATCAATTATCAGCAAGCATTTCTCCTGTTGAAAACATACACTTTAAGGGACTTTAACTTGTCAATCTTTATAATTATCATGATACCTAGAAAATTGCCTTGCCTGGACTACGTAGCACGTGACAAACTGATAGTATATAGGGCTGGACCTCCAGAGTCTATGAATATTTAAGGAAGGAACTAAAGGATAACTTGTATGAAATAACTGCTTTTGTTTCAGACCAACTGAGCCAAGTTTGGAAAAATTGTAGTGAAGCTATGCTTTTGTAGGATAATCCTTTTGGAGGTCACAAAATTAGATCACATCCTGGTGAGGTGAGTTGAAGTATCTTTCCAAGGAGATAAATATCTAGGTTGCTGAAGATTGGGCAAGGAGAGCAACTCAGGATCCGAGATCAAAGACTCAGAAGGCAGGCTTTAGTCTGGCAGAAGGGAAACCCTCTTAGAGCCAGGAGTGAATACGGCTCAGGCTTGGGGACATGGAGAAGCCTAGAGTTCCAGAGGTAATAGGTGAGTTCCAGAGGTTAATAGGTGAGCTCCAGAGGCTAATTATGTGTGAGACAGAGAGTATGTCTGAGATGGAACCCCCGGAGATTCTGTTCTTGTGCAATCTGGTTATTTCCTTCTCAATATCCTTAAACTTTAATAAATTCTCATGAGCCATAGCAATCTACCATACCATATAAAATGACAGGGAAAGTCAATCTTACACTTAAGATGAAGAAAAGAGAGAGAGACAATACCCTGGTCTCTACATTCAGAATTACTGCAAAGGGCCTGGCATGGTGGTTCACACCTTTAATCCTAGTACTCTGGGAGATAAAGGTGGGTGAACTGCTTGAGCTCAGGGGGTTGAGACCAGCTTGAGCAAGAGTGAGACCCATCTCTAATAAAAATAGGAATAAAAGGGCTCAGCGCCTCTAGCTCAGTGGCTAGGGTGCCAGCCACATACACTGGAGATGGTGGGTTCAAACCCAGCCTGGGCCTGCTAAACAACAATGACAACTATAACCAAAAGATGGCCAGACATTGTAGGTGGGCGCCTGTAGTCCCAGCTACTTGGAAAGCTGAGACAGGAGAACCACTTGGGCCCAGGAATTTGAGGTTGCTGTGAGTTATGATGCCATAGCACTCTACCAAGGGTGACATAGTGAGACTCTGCCTCAAAAAAAAAAAAGGGGGGGGGGAACAGGTCACTGTGGTGGGCCCTATAGATCCAGCTACTTGGGAGGCCAAGGCAAGAGGATCGCTTAAGCCCAACAGTTTGAGGTTGCTGTGTATATGGCACCACAACATTTAATCCCAGGGCGACAGAGTGAAACTCTTTCTCAAAAAAATAAAATAAAATAAAATAAAACAAAATAATTATTGTGAGGGTGGTAACTCACCATAGAAGTGATTCTACAACATTATAGGGAGCTGAAGACTCAGCTAGGGTATACATCAACAATTTGGTACTAAAAAGAATTAAATTTTTATAATTAATCACTGCCTAATTAACAAGTGTGCTTAGCTTTATATATCAGGTACTGTCAACATGGTTGATAAATAATTTATTAAAGCTATTACAAACACATGTCAGAAGTTAGCATTAAGTCAGAAAGGTGCCATTAAACAACAGAAGTACCCAAAATGATTTTACCACTCTTCTTTAGGGAATACACTACTTAAAAGAAAGACGTCTCAAAAGTCAATCCCAAATTAGGTTATAGATAATCACTTACAGAGTCTGTATAAAAGAACAACTCAATTTAATTGCTAAAATTTATATGCCCAAAGGTTAATCTTTTAGAAACAAGGTTCAAATTGTTCCACGGTTTAGACATGACTAGTATTGCCCTCAGCCTGGGAAATGTCTATGTTAGCATTACCAACATTCAAAAATGTTAAGCAAGAATTTATTGAATATCTCCTATGAGCTCTAGCCAAATGTTGAGAAACTTCTTAGATATTAAAATAAAATCTCTACTTCAAGGAGTTTATAGGTTATTGGTAAATACAGACCCCTGAACAGATTATTAGAAAATAATTTGGCAACTGCAATAATTGTTACATACATAAAATAGTATAAAAGTGCCAAAAGGCTAATTTTTAAACACCTTTTCATGACAAATCTAAATATCTTTTGGCTTGCATATGTTTCATACTGAATTTGTTTTTAAGTGATGTGAATAGACTTTTAATTGCTATTATTTCATTACCATATCAACCAATCATTCACCTAGTTTTTGTGGTGAGAGTTTTCTTATAATTAATTATAGTTCCAAATGCCAAACAGAGGTCCTGAAAGATCTGGGCACTTTCAGAATGGTAATGGTATAGTGAGGACCTTGACGTATCCTGCTTTAAAAGACATTCACAAAACTGGCAACATTATCAGAAGGAATTATTTCAGAACTCTGTAAATAACTAAAGGCATATGACAAATTATTCAAGAAAAACTGAATCTTGGTAAGAACAGTGCTATCTGTGGTATTCTAATTTGAAGCTATTCCTATTCCTCCTCCCTAGGTGGATGGTCCAATAGCCATAAAGATGGGCAGCCTCCTCACTGCCATAGAGGGGGCTAATCTGATTTGAAGCTCCCCAGAAAATCCCTATACTTGGGGGATTGTCAAATCAATAGCAATTACTGGCAAGCAATTTAGAAGGCCAATATAATAGCTGCCTATGTCTGCAACACCAGTAGGGACAAGCAAGAAACCAGCCAAAACTTTAAGAGGTGTAAGAGGAAAAATAAGATAGCCAGGGGGATTAAAAAGTTCCACTATATCCCTAGGGATTTGGAAGATTGTGCACATGCACAGTGTTGCATTCCTACTCAGGAAAGATCAAAGAGGGCCCCAGGGCCTCTGGCCCAACAAGAGGCTCTGTACATGCAGAAAGTGAATGCCAAGGTAGAGCTGTAAAATGATTAAATGTGTGCACCGACACACACATAGATCCCTTGGCAGTGAGCAGAATCTCTGTTGGCCCAAGGTGCTTGAGGTAAACTTCTGAGCAATCATCAGATGACTATTTTTAGCTATGCTGAAAAGTGACCACTAGGAAACCTGACTCAGAAATAAAAACAATAATCAAAAAATTTAAAAACTGGATCAGGGACTTCAATGGCCACATACTGAAGATCTGAAGATAGTTGATCAGTTCAGACAAGTCACTAAACAAACAAACAAAACAAGAAAAATAATTCCTTTGGAGGACCACAATCCAGAGTGGCTACGATGTATTATCTAAAATGTGGGCCAGGCACAGTGCCTTACACCTGTCTAGCACTCTGGAAGGCCAAAGCAAGTAGATCACTCCACCTCAGGAATTAGAGACCAGCCTGAACAAGAGCAAGACTAAAAATAGAAAAATTAATCAGACATTGCAGTGGGTACCTGTAGTCCCTGCTACTTGGGAGATTAAGGCAAGAGTTTGAAGAATCTGAGACTAAGAGTTTGAAGTTGCTATGAGCTATGACACCACAGCACTCTACCAAGGCCAATAGAGTGAGCCTCTGCCTCAAAAAATAAAAGAAATCCAGTTTTTATTTCAATTACCAGAAATGCAAAGAAACAGGAAGAATATATGCCAATACAGAGTAAAATGAGCAATCAACAGAAACTGTCCTTGAGAGAAGCCAGAGGTAGGACTTAGTAAATAAAGACTAAAATCACCACTATAAATATATTCAAAGAAATTAAATAAACCATGTTTAAATAATTACACAAAATATCATAATGCCTCATCAATGAGAGAATATAATAAAGATATAGAAATCCAGCTGTTGAAAAGTTCAATAATTGAAATGAAAGTTCACAAGAAGAGCTCAAAATTAGATCTGAACTGGCAAAAGAAAAAACCAGCAAGCTTGAAAGTAGAGAGAATATTCTATCTGAAGAACAGCAAAAAGAAAAAAAAAAAAACAGTCTTAGAGACCTTTAGATACCATTAAACCAATATCCACATCATGGGAATACAAGAAGGAGAAAGAAGAGGTGGGGGGAGCAATATATATTTTTGTCAAAGAAATAATGGTTGAAAATGTCCCAAATTTGATTTTAAAACAATTAACTATATATCCCCAAATCTTTACAAACCTCAAGTAGGATAAACACAATGAGATCCATGCCTAGAAACATCAGAGCCAAACTGTCAAAAGACTCAGGAAAAGTTTTGAAAATGGCAAAAGAAAAATAATTCACACATAAGAGGAAACCTCAATAAGATAAATAACTGACTTCTCATTAGAAACCATGCAGGCTAGAAGGCAGTGGGATAACATACTCAAAGTGCCAAATGAACAAAGAACTATCAACCAAGAATTCTATATCCAGCAGAACTATACTTAAACATGAAGGTAACCCTAGGTCTCCTGAGTCTTGTCCTCTCCTCTTCCTCTTCAGAGATCATGCCCTTCACCACTCACTCCACCACTTTCTCCACCAATTACCAGTCTCTGGGCTCAGTCCAGGCACCCAGTTAAAGTGTCCGGCCTGCCAGCTGCGCAGCCAGTGTCTGTGCAGGCCCTGGGGGCTTGGGCTCTCAGATCTCCGTGTCCTGCTCCACAGCTTTGGTGGTGGTTGAGAGTCTGGGGGCCTGGCCATGGAGATGGCCAGGGTTCTGGTGGAAATGGGGGCATCCAGATCAAGGAGGCCATGCAAGAACTGAATGACCAACTGTCCTTCCACCTGGACACAGTGAGGAATCTGGAGACCAATAGTTGGCGGGAGAGCAAAATTTGGGAACACCTGGAGAAGAAGGGGCCCCAGGTCGGAGACTGGAAACATTACTTCAAGATCATCAAGGACCTGAGGACTTAGATCTTTACAAACTCTGTGGACAATGCCTGCATTGTTCTGCAGATTGACAATGCCCATCTTGCTGCTGATGACTTTAGAGTCAAGTATGAGACAGAGCTGGCCATCCACCAGTCTGTGGAGAGCGATACCCATGGCTCTGCAAGGTCATTGATGACACCAATGTCACTCGGGGGCAGCTGGCAACAGATCAAGGTCTCAAAGAAGAGCCGCTCTTCATGAAGAACAACAAGGAGGAAATAAAAAGTCTACAAGCCCAGACTGCCAGTTCTGGGTTGTCTGTGGAGGCAGATGCCCCCAAATTCTAGGACCTGAGCAGGTTCATGGTAGACATGTGGGCCCAGTATGATGAGCTGGCTCAGAAGAACCAAGAGGAGCTGGACAAGTACTGGTCCCAGCAGATCAGTGGTCACCTCATAGTCTCCTGAGATGATCCTCACAGAGCTAAAGCATACTGTCTGGTCCTTGGAGAGCCACCTGGACTCCACGAGAAATCTGAAGTCCAGCTTGGAAAACAGCCTGTGGGAGGTGGAGGCCTGCTACGCCATGCAGATGGAGCATCTCTATGGAGTCCTGATGCATTTGGAATCAGAGCTGGCACAGACCCGGGCAGAGGGGCAGCACCCAGTTCAGAAATAAGAGGGACAGCTGAACATCAAGGTCAAGCTAGAGGCTGAGATCACCATCTACCACCACCTGCTTGGTGATGCCCTGGACAGCAGTAACTCCATGCAAACCATGGATAGTGGACAGCAAAGTGGTGTCTGAGACCAACAACACTAAAGTTCTGAGACACTGAGGCAGTAGGAGCAGGGTGCCCTTATACAATAAAGAGTTCAGAGGTCACGCAAAAAAAAAATGAAGGTAAAATAAAGACATTTCCCAGGTAAGTAAAAGCTGAGAGAATTAACTGACAGCAGACCTGCCTTACAAGAAATACTAAAGACGGAAAAGAAATGGCACCAGACGGTATCTCAAATCCACGTGAAGAGTACCAGTAGAAGTAATTATGCAGGAAAATATAAAAGAAAGTATATTTTTACTGTTTTCTTTTCTAAGAGAACTACTTGTGGCGGTGCCTGTGGGTGAATAGAGTAGGGTGCTGGCCCCATATGCCAGAGGTGGTGGGTTCAAACCCAGCCCCGGCCAAAAACTGCAAAAAAAAAAAAAAGAGAGAGAGAGAGAGAGAGAGAGAACTACATGCATAAAATAATAAATAAAAAACTGAAAAAGACGATCCCATTCCCTTTCCTCCCCAATCCCCCAGAAGGATCATAGTTCCTGGGTAGACCTGAGATATCCTTCTTGGAGTTGTGACCTGTAAGGTCAAGGTCATCTAGAGGCACTAAACAATAAAAACAGCAAGTAGCAGAAAACCTCTTCTCTAGGATCAGAGCTTGTCTATCCTGTTGTCTACCCATGGTGTCCCCTCTAAGTCCTGGGGATACCTGCTTCACATCCCCAGCAGACTCTGCTCATTTGGATGGCATACCTTTTTGAATTTATTTTGTGATAACCTATTGAGCAGCTGCACTGTTAATCTTAGTCATTTTTTGCAAACTTGGTCACATTACTCCCCGTATCTTGGTTCAGCAGAGATTATTTTAATTCCTAAGCAACCAAATGGTTGTAGGAAAAAGCTATCATTGTAATCTCTGTGAGAAGTTGTCTGTCATATTCCTCTTGGTATATCTTTAACATTCATTTAGAACAAATATTGGTTAAATGAATAAATAAAACTCAGACAATGAAAGGGTCATGGGGGTCTAGAGCTCAGGTCTTTTCAAAGAAATAAGTCACGTGTTTTCAGTGATTTAAGTAAATCTTGAGAGGTAGTGGTAAATGGTAGTGTAAAACCATCTCTTACGTCATTATCTTTTCATATACGTTATTTGGTACCTTGCTCATCTTTCTCCTGTCAGTCATAAATGTTAGTTTGACTTGTGAAGAAGTCAGGAAAGAAAAAAAGCAAAGCAGGAAGTTTGGGAAGCCGAAAAAATTGAAGGAAAAAAATTCTGGAGACTGCTAATTATTCCTGTTTGAGTTTTCTGTTTCTGTTCTTTCTCTGTATCAAAAGGACTCTTAAAGAGTCCTTACGTCCAGCTTGAGAAACATTATTTTAGTCCATTGCCTTCTAGAAATTTGAATCAATTAACAAAAGGATGAATATGGATGATCTGGGAGCAATGCCAAAAAAGAAAATAATACCAACCAGCAAAGACGAAGTAAAATTTGACCATTCAATTTGGATGTTGGTATTAAATCATTGTTGCTGATTAAACTGCAATTCCTGTTAAACGCCTATGTTGCAGATTGATTTCTCTTAGCAGGTGTTTCCTTTACCCTTTTCATCTCTGTAGTTAGGAGGTGGCAGACTCTAGGAGGTGTTACTCTGGTTGCCTTGGAAACCGTTCATCAGAAGGTAGTGCTGAAGACCAGGGCAATAGGGTGGAAAAGCGTGTGCAGTGGTGGCAGCACGCTCTGGTTACCAATTCAGAAGAGCAGCAGGGGAAGGAGTCTATTTGAGGTGCAAAATACCCTTAGGGAATGTAGAGATACAGAGACTCCCTCAACCTTTCACTGATCTTCAGTTAAAGTCACTGTGAATAGGGAACTGAGAGGTCTGTCCGGCTGATAGGAAATAGTTCTGACTTCCCCTTTAGATTTAATAAACTTGCTATAGGGGAGTTTTCAAGAACACAGGAGGGCTGTTCCACAGCCCCCTGAAATAAGAGACATATATATGCAAGATATGTCAAGGACAGGGCTGTGCTCTGTGCTCAGCACCATCTGGAGGCATTAGCATGAGTGAATCCACTTGTCTTTTTTGTCCTTTTGTGAATTCAATTTTCCAGACTTATGCGGTCTGTTTCAGGCTGTGCACGCATGACAAATTTGACTTTTATAAAAACCTAAGACTATCAAAAACTGTAGTTCCCTCTCCACACTTATTTCAGAGAAAAAAAAATTAAACTTTGATCTATTTGACTGGTTTGATCACCATAATAGTCAAGAAAACAATTTGCCTTCTTTTTAACCTACTGACTCTCCACAAACCTCTTACTAGTGGATGAAAGTGTATGTATGTGTGTGCCCTTAAATGAGACCCAGAAGGCCCTTTCTCTACACACATAACAACCAATACGAACATACCCATTTGGTGAATACAAGTCTGGGCGCCCCAAATAAGTATTTCTGCACGAGTATTTCTCATCCAGAGAAAATAATTCCCTGCAGTAAATGGAAATGCCACACTTTGGATACTAGCAAATTTAACCTTAAATTGATAGATGTGCAATGAACTTGAAGATACTTTTTAAGGTTAGGAAGAGACTAGATCACAACATATCAGCCAAACCAGCAAGAGATGTTCACTCTGAACTCCTTCCATTACTTTTGTGTGCTTTCAAAGGGAAAAGATTGACAAAGTACCTTCTACATGTTCTTTCTGAGAGAAACGGAGAAGCATTACACGGGAAAGTGCTCTTTACTTTCCTCTGGCTGTAGGAAGGTAAGATATCTTTTGGTGAACATCATAAAGTTAAGGATATTGATTGTAGATTCAGAACCCTCTTTGCTCCATGCAAATAAAGGAATTAAGTGAATAGATTCTGAGATCTTTTACATCTATCAATGGGCACAAATTTGGAGTACATGTTACTGAACCCAGCTGGGTCCACTCACCCAGTGCAGTAGAACCAGACACCAAAGCTGTCCCCGGATGAAGGGGGTCTAGCTGCCTGTCACCGTTCAGCCAATATTCAGAGACGAGAATAGTTCCACATGCTTTATTAGCAGAAGATGAGCAATTCTGGAGAATAGCAAGAGTAGCCTCTCTCCAAGATTGTTCTGTTCTTCTATTTCCAACATCATAGTTTTGTCCATAAAAGTTAAAAGCAAGAACCATACTAATCCTTATCTTAAACGACAGTAATTGTCATAACCCATGACCCATAATAAACAATAATTGCCATAACCCATGACAACCCCAAACAACATTTCTAATTCAAAAGTTAATCTTTTAAGTCAATCACCCTGAATTACTCAATTCACTTATACTGTCTGGGTTGGGCCTACTTTGTGGTTCAGAGGTAACCTCGGAACCAGAGTCTTCCTGCACATGTGGACCTCCCATGAGCCTCTCTGAGAGCCTATTGAACCGCAGTGTAGATTTGAGCTAATGACTTGATAAGGACATTCTAGGTCACCTTCAAGACTATTGTAACTGTTGCTAGGCTAGGGAGTCTTCTAAATCCTTTTGCACTTGGCATGCCAAGTTCTGATTGTTAGGTAGGTAGGACAATCCCTACTTCCCAGTTATGAGCAAATCACTTGGGGAAAAAAATTAAAGTGAGTGGCACCAAGATAGGAGTCTGAGAGCCCCACCCTTGTCCTTTTTCCCCAAGAGAGTTGAATTTCTAGCTAATTACCTAACAAATACATGAAGATTATACATTGGCCTCCCCCAAAAAGGCAGGATATCCTGAAGTGGGCTGGAGGCATGGCTAGATTTTTTGATTAGCAAAACGAATGCTAAAATGGGTGTGACGGGAGCCTCAAGGAGAAATTTAGAGCAAAGAAGGAGGGATCAGAGTCCTATTTCTCAATTCTCTTTTATCTGCATTTTCCATCCAGTGGATGTTTCTGAAAAACAACTCAAGAACATATGTTAAGTTTCCATAGGGAACCAAACACCTTGTGACTCTGGCTTGCCTAGAGGATCACTGTTATCCCCACTTACACTTTAAGGCTAGCTAATTTCTGAAAAAAAAAAAAAAAAAAAAAAAAAACTCAAGATTTTCCTTTATTTCCTTGTTTGGAGGGCCCAGAGGTGTGCCTGCTCTATCTTATGCACAAACTTAGGTAGATATCTGCTATTCCCCTTTGTAAGTGTATCCTTTGGAAAGTTGTTTAATCTCCTTGAATCTCATTTTTCTGATCTGTGAAATGGAGAAAACAAAAGTACCCACTTCATGAGGATATAATGGAAATTGGAAGAGATCATTTGCAAAATGCCTACACTGTTCTAGAACAGCTGTTACTGCCTTTTAAGAACCTATTCTGCTTGTTTCTTTACAGTTCTAATCCTCAACTCTTCTCAAATTTGGTAGCTTGAAATTTGCCATGATGGAAGTATTTACATCATGGAAACAGGCAACAATACAAACCAGGGCTTTGTTTTCAGCTTCAGGGAGGCATTTTATTAGCACACAGCTGTGCCTCCCTCACAGTAAGCGTGCAACAGTAACTACTTATGTTACACATGATGACAGGTCATTGTTCTATAACACCCAGCATTCCAAGGTAGGCCATTTAAAGCTGAACATGGAGAAAGAAACAGCTGTAAGTGAATTGCTACCTTTCCCCAACTGGGTAGCTGGAAATACAGAGTAGTAACTTCACTCATATGTCCAATGATCACAAAGAAAATATAAAGATAGGGTGTAAGCACAGACTGTTTAGAAGAAACAGCAACTTAAGACCAAGCCATGCTTTCACATAACTGGGTGGCCTGGAAGATTAGTGAAAACTCAGATGGTAGAAATTGACATTTGTCTCTGAGTTTTCCACCTGAAGGTTGTGTTAACATGACAGTTTCTGTAGAAGACCGATTTGATTAAGGTATGTGGCTCTTCTGCTTGGACAGAAAATGATGAGACTTTCTGGAACACCAAATCTCAGGTAATAGATCTATCCCACGTCAGGAATCCATATGACCTTCCACAAGAAAAGCTGGCCAGTGTTTCCGAGTTTGTGATACTTTTGTCTTTCCGCTTCTTTATTTCCTATTAGCTATTTGATGAGAGTGAGAAAAAATGATTCTATTTACAAACCAATCTCTCTACCCCCCATCCTCTTTCTTTTACTTGGTCTCTCTCCAAATCCATCAAAGAGCTGACCAGCAGACGGGCAGAGATGCTTCTACCTGGTTGTTCTATCTACAGGTTGGCTGTAAGATAGTCCAGAAAGGGAAGAGCCAAATCTCAGAGACCCTGCGGATAGCAAAGAGGTCAGGCCTCACCTACAAGGATGAAGATGTCTAGGTAGGTAAGTTGTCAGCACCAAGGAATCCAGAAGCAAGTAGGAAAGATCCAGGCATGGGAACTAGGAAATAGGAAGATCCAATGTTGCTGTTCAACCAGGCTCATCTGCCTGCTGCCACGAGGAAGCCAATACCCAGAGAGCAGGGTTTACAGCAGAGAACATAATGTTACCACATAGGCCAAGCAGGGAGACAGGAGCAAGTTCTCAAGTCTGCCTCTCCCAGAATTAGGGAAAAAGGGTTTTTAGCTGGAACATATTCTTCTTAGTAAAGTATCTCAAGAATGGAAGAAAAAGTATCCAATGTACTCAGCCCTACTATGAAACTAATTTATGGCTTTCACATGAAAGCTATGACCCAGTTATAACCTAAGAATATAGGGAGGGGCGGGAGGGGGGAGGATGGACGGAGGAAGGGGGATTGGTAGGACTACACCTGTGGTGCATCTTACAGGGGTACATGTGAAACTTACTAAATGTAGAATATAAATGTCTTAACATAACTCAGAAAATGCCAGGAAGGCTATGTTAACCAGTGTGATGAAAATATGTCAAATGGTCTATAAAACCAGTGTATGGTGC
>CAUYPK010134070.1:0-35603 GCA_963574355.1 Loris lydekkerianus | reverse complement strand
GGGAGAGGAAGGGAGCAGGGAGTCTGGGCGGAGGGAGGGGGATTGGTGGGATTACACCTACGGTGCATCTTACAAGGGTACATGTGAAACTTAGTAAATGTAGAATATAAATGTCTTAACACAATAACTAAGAAAATGCCAGGAAGGCTATGTTAACCAGTGTGATAAAAATACGTCAAATAGTATATAAAACCAGTGTATGGTGCCCCATGATTGCATTAATATACACAGCTATGATTTAATAATAAATAAATAAATAAAAAACAAATACCACAGCCATTCTCATGGTAGACTTAGATTGAAACTAAGCACAAATACATATCCTTGCACATGGCTCCTTGTGCACACTTGTGGGAGTAAACATCTAAGATAAATACCTAGAAATGACATTGCTGTTATGGAGGATATACATTTTCAAATTTGCAGGATGTTGCCAAATTACTCTGTAAAGTGTCCGTATCAATTTATATTCCCAACAACAGTGAAAGTGCAGGTATCAGTCCCTTCACAGCCCAGACTACGTTTGACTTTCTTGAACTTAAAAATTTCTGCCAACATGATGGGCAAAAATTGTATTGTTTTAACTGCTCTTTCCTAACTTTGCATAAAGTTGAATACTTTCAATATACACATTGTCTATTCTTATTTCCTCTTCTATAAATTCTCAGTTCATATCCTTTGCCTATTTTTCCTTTTGGTTGTATGTCTTTTTTCACCAGAACTGTGGGAATTACATACCTGATAGATAATAATTGTCTGCTAAATTTCTGCAATTACCTTTTCCCAGATATTCTGCAAATACCTCTCACTTATCTTTTAATCTTGGTCATAGCATTGTCTCCACAAAAGGTTTTTAATTAGGAATAATCAGAGGTACTTCTATTGATAGTTTGTGTGTGTGTGTTTTCTTAAAGAAACCTTCCTTCTCCAAAATTAAGAAAACTGTTCTTTTATGATTTCTTCTAAAAGTCTTAAGAGTATTGAAATTTGCCCCATGTTTAGGTCTTTAGTACATCTTTAATTTATTTCTATGATAAAGAAAAGATTTTCTCTTCTCTTTTTTTTTTTTTTTTTTTGTTTTCTTTACTATTTGAGAGTGGACTGTCCTAACACCATTTACTGAAATGCCAAATACTTACTTTAATCATTAAAAAATATATATTCACAGGCCATTTCATTTTAAGAAGCGTAATTTCCTGATAAATCCTCCCTAATGTATTAAGAGAAAAATGTACCCCTAGGTAAGTAAATAAGCTGACCTAAATGGGTATTTGGATATAAGCCAAGCAAATGCTAGAGGTTGTCTGCCAAAAAATCGTTCTGATATCGCAAGAGTAGATGTTAAGCCCTTCTTCCTGACAGTCATTGGATAGTGGGGCCAGGTGCCTTTTAAGGCCACTCTGATTAGACCATGTCGGTGGCATTCAAAGAAGACTTGTCCTTCCATTGTCCCACCAAGGGAATGTGCTTCCTGCTCACCAGAGCAGTGGCCTCTTCACCGAAATCTCTTGAATGACACGTTGAAGCCAGCTACTGTGATGACTCTGGCCTGGAGGACAGGGGTGTTTCTGAGGAGGTGAATTTTTCACCAAATTCCTTTGTTGTCTTTATTAACTTCTTTTGGCCAAATGCATATATCATTGATTCAAAATAGTGCTTTTTTAAAGCCAAGCATCCCCCCCAATTTGTCGCTAAGGAGAACGGGGGTGGGGTTGGGGGAGGGAGGAAATACTCCTGTTGTATTCTGCTTAAAAATGAAACAGAGAAATGAGAACTTTTTGAGAGGGTCATTCACAAAGAAATCACACTCACCTTAATTATTTGAATAATTCACACCATTGATTTTCAAATACAAGGTGGCCATAAAGTTTGAGTGTGATTTAAAATAGTGTGCAACTTTATGGCTATCCTGTATTTCTTAGCAAGAAAACACTTGTTCAAACCAAGTTTTTCTCAGAAGACCAACATAGAAAAATAGATGAAATGAAATTATTCCTATTTAAAATGGGAATCTCCATCTGAGGACTTTCATGGGGCTTTGTGGCCTCCTCCCCACCCCACCCCCGAGCTCAGAGCTCTAAGGAATGTTTTGAGAACCTTTCTTTAAAGTCAATGTTTTTGAGAGTCAAATATAAGTTATAATGATCTTTTGTGCACAGGTAGTAATACTATACCCCCCTCCGAAATTCACAGCATTAGGTATCCACTCATTCTGTAAATATTTCTCAAGCTTCTACTATTTTCCAGGCCCTAGAATAGACGCCAAGGAGGATATATCTGACTTGAAGATGATGAGCTCTGAGCAGAAGTTTCAAGTGTGAATAGGAAACAACCAGGAGTTGGGGCCAGCATTCCAGGCCCAGCAGACGGCAGGAGAAAGCTGGAAAGAAGGAGACTCGCAGATCAGGAGGATATGAGCGTAGGATAAAAAGATAGAAACCAAAACACTCTCCCCCCTCAGCAGGCAGAGACGCATGGGGCACCTGTTGGCCATAGCAGGTGCTGAAACCGGAGAGGCAGGGAGCAGTAAGTTCTTATTGCCTGGTGGACCTTTCTAAGTTTGGACTTGGGAAGCCATGGGGAAGTGATGGAAGGGTCTTACACAGGAGATTGATGGAGTTATACTGTACTTTGGAATGATTGCTTTGACCTGCTGAGCATTGAAAGGGGACGTGATTAAGGCAACGAGACTGGGTAGGAGATGGTCTCAGCCACCAAGGGAGGAGATGATGATGGCTGGACTGAGGTCAAGCAACAGAAGTGAAGCAGAGGGGCTGACTAAAATGAATTGGATGTTGGTGGGAGATGGAAAAGGGAGGTTTCTTGGAAATTCCGGGAGTTTGGGCTGTGTAGCTGAGTCGGGTCGGATAACTGGTACCTTTCAACAAAGCAAGGCAGACAGGAGAAGAGGTTTGGGCAATAGATGATGAGTTCTATTGGGGAAAAGCTTTCGACTGGGAACCTGTAAGCCATCAGGTAGAAACATATAGTAGGCGACTGGATGTTCCAGCCCGGAGCTCAGGAGAGAGGTGTGGGGTGGAGGTGCAGAGGCCATCCTCAGGGAGATGATAAAAGTGGTCAAGAAGGTGCTTGCAGACCCTGGGCGAGTGCAGAGAGCAGCAGAGCAGCCTGAGCAGGCAAGGGCCGGACCCCAGGAAGCAGATGCGACAGCTCAGCAGGAGGGATGGAGGGGAGTGGGGGACAGTGAGGATCAAGGAAACCACTGGATGGCACAGAGTCTGAGGACAAGAAGAGTTATGGGGGGATCAAATGCTGAGAGAGAAGCAGCAGCATGGGACCCACAGGACAGGCTACTAGCAGTTCACTGGGGTGAATGAGGGAGGGCATTTCCCAGGAACTCGGGCAGTGACTGGGTAGTGAGGGACAGGAGGCAGGTGGAGGAGGACCATCCTCCCCGGGCCCGCAGGGTGGAGGGAGTGTGAGCTGCCTTAGCTGGGCCTGCTTGCTTCAATACTGATGAGTGACGTGTAGGATGTCAGCACCAGCTGCCCTCAACTCCAGTCCCACAATAGAAGCATTTGGAAAATGAAGACAAACAAAAAACACCCTCAAAGCCCAGGCCATAGATTTAATTGGTCTGAGGTGGGGGCCCTGGGCAAGGATATATTTTTAAACTCCACGAGAACGTCTAAAATGCAGCCATTTTTAGGATCTGCTCTTCCAGTCATTCCCTCTTTTGAGCAAAGAAGATGGAATCAAGTTGCTCTGGGAGAAGCCCGATGACTCTCACATGGACCCACCTTGCCGGGACAGACAGGACAGCTTGGTAAAAGAAATAGAGTCTGGCAGGTTAAAATGTGTCCGTGTGGCCCCAGTTCTGTTCAGCAAAGACAGGTCCTGAAAATGGGGGAACATCCTAAACGTGGTCACCCTTGTTACAGAAGAGAATTTAACTGGACTTTCCCAGAACGTAACAAGACTGTCCCCCAAATTATTCTGAGTCTATACTCGCCAAATGTCCTTCTGACTAATAATTATGACTTGCCTGGTAACTTTTAAAATTAAACATATTTTTCAAAAATTAAAAGGAATATGTGTATAGGATTAAAAAAATACTACAAAAGTAAAATACTCCACCCCAAACCACCTCCATCCACCTCCACCCATGTCCCATCCACTTGGCTATTTCTATTTTTGTTTTTTTTCTGGTGATTATCCCCATAACCTCAAATAATATGCTTATTCCTGTCTTTGATATATTAATAGTAATTTATCAATACTGTGCACTTTCATCAGAGACATTAACTATCAATACTGAAAGGTGAAAGTTTCAACTAACTCTCCTTAACTTCCCCTTCTCCCTCCCAAATCTTGGTAGTTACAGTATTATTTTAAATTCTGCCATTGGTTACTTTTATACCTTTTTGAGTAATGTACTTAAAATTCTGGTTTCCATTCCATGAACTTTAAACAATATTTCTTAACTCCACACAGTGTGAGATGAAGATTCAGCTCCCTCCCTTTCCCCTTTCAACTTCTGTCAGCCTGATCTTTGCTTTTCCATTATTCTACTTGATAACATCACATTCTATCTGTAACTGTAAGTCCTTTACTCCACAGAATTAACCTGCAGTCCTGCGTGGTCTGCAGGTTAATTCTGTGAGTTGAAGAGCCAGTAAACTGCAGTTAACTTCCCCTGAGTAAGTGAATGCTATTTCCTGGAGAGCTGTGTTGGGACCACATTTCTTCCTCTTGGGTCTAATGTCACCACTCTTTGGTGACTCAAAGGAGACTGCTCCCAGTAACACGGCCAAATTGATTCTCTTCTATTACATTCCAGCAATTACTTGAAATTGTGGTTCATTTTAATTTGCCTCTATTTGGAACATGACTTCCTCGTACCTTTTTGGACTTTTCCTAGACTTCTCTTTTTCTTTTTTTGTTGAGAGAAGAAACATTTTATCATCACTGTATCACAAATACCATCGGGCCATCTGGCCTCTTGCTCGTCTTACCTAAAGTACTGAATACCTTCCAATTTTCTTCTTACAGAGCGATTTCTTGCAGCACCCTGACTTCTTGCTTTAAGCTGGATCAATGACTCCCAAGCCTCTGCACAGGTACCATCTTTCCCCTCTGTTGCTATTAGGAAAGGGATGTTAGAGACGAAGAACGCACACATTCTGATCATCCATTTATCTTACATTTATTACTCTTGTCTGAATTCGGTTAACGTGACGTTGTTACATGTCAGCTATAACCATAGAAAGAAAATTCACGTTCTGGGTCTCAGAGATTAAGTATCAGACCTTGGAGATGACTAGACAACCACCCTGAGAGGTCTCACCAAAACCAGCCCAAATCTTTTTTTTTTTTGCAGTTTTTGGCCAAGGCTGGGTTTGAACCCGCCACCTCCAGCATATGGTGCCGGCGCCCTATTCCTTTGAGCGATAGGCGCTGCCTGGCCAGCCCAAATCTTTCACTGTGCCTGTCGTGGGTACTATGATGTGCTGGCTGGATACTCAGCCCCCTGCCTCTATCCCAGACATCTCTGCAGGCCCCTCCATCCTCAGAGTTTCCCAGGGGGTGGGCTGAGGCCTCTTTGCACCTGCTTTGAAGTTCGATTTCTTTCTCTGTCCAAACCTTCCTTCATTCTCTTACAGGTGTTGTTCTCAAAAAACACTCTTCCTAAACACATCCATCTCAAAGTCTATTTCCTGAGGAACCAGTCCTATAGCCACACTTTTATCTCATATCCAGAACTGTGTTGTTAAATATAAACAAAGTCGTTTATTTAAAAAGGTGAATTGCTGCTTGTGGAGATGTTGAGTTATTGTGGGAGGGGGTTGTTTTACAGACAGGAAATGGGATGAGGGATGGAATTCAGTTCCAGGGGAGGTAGGAGAGGCTGGGATGGAAGGCACCAAGGGATGGCAGCAGGGACTGAGCTTCACTGGAGACAGGAAGGGAAGTCAGAGTCACATAATGACCGTAAGTATTAGAGTGGGGCAGGAGGCTAAGGACTTGGTTATGATGGTTGTGACTTTGAATTTGCTTGGGAAGAAAAACACTATTTGTAAATTCAGTTTTTCCTTTTATTGTACATGTAGCTTTAGCCCCTTGTGGGAGGGGTTGGGGATGGGTATGGATCTCAATGGAAACAACAGCTGCAATTACAACTGTTATGGAATAATCAGATTGGCGAATGTGTACTCTTATTCACTTAAAGTTACTTGAAATTTCTACTAATTCAAACTAGAATTAGTTTATATAGAATCTGTGGAATAGATAGGCGGTTGAGAGGGAGAGGCAGCTTTCTAAGGCCAGCATTACTGATATGTCCATCCTCGCCAAGTCAGTTAAAATTAAGGCTGGCACAATTCACAATGATAGAAAACCCCAAATAATAACAAATTAAACAAGAGAAAATGTGTTTGTCTAGTATGATCCATGTCTGGAAGTGAGCAGAGCAGAGGCTGTCCTGGCAGTCTTGTGATCGTCAGCAACCCAGTCTTCACCTATGGTCTTGCTCTGCCAGTGTCAACAAGGGTGTTCACCGCACGGCCTTATACAGCTGCTGGAGTTCCAGCCATCACAACCACAGGAAGGGAGGCAGAGATGAAAAGTATTGCCACACTGAGCTAGAAGGGAGGTTGGTGACCATGTACCCTGCTAAAACTTGGGAACTCTAGTACCAAGGCAGAAGGGACAAGCAGGCACTGGGGACCATCCTTGGCTTCTGACACACCTTGCCTTCCCTGTCCTTGACACCTGGTGTTACCCTTGCCCTCTGTCTGCCTGCTCAGCCCCACTCTGGTGCTGACCAACACACACACACAAAGCTGTCACTGGGCCAATGTCCACGGTCACTGCTGTGAGGCTGCTGCCTGGCGTTTCTGCATGGAACACTAGACTTGTGACTCAGTTTCCCTCCCTACACTCCTCTTCCATGGTGATGGCCTGTCTAGGTCTTTGCCAGTGCCCTCTCTCAGGAGTCTGGTCTCTCTCCCTGCAATCAGCTGGGGCCTTCTAATGGACCCACCACCTAGATCCTAGCCTGCAGCCTTACTTCCATTGATTTGCTAGCTGGGGGACTCATTTAGATAACTTACCATCTCAGACCCTCGGTTTCCATGTGTGTGAAACTGTCCTAAGAACAGCACCTCCCTGTCTGAGTTTATGGAAGATTACAGAAGATTAAATGAGATAATCACAGAAAGTCACTGGCACAATGCTAGGCACACAGTAAGCACAAAGCTAATTTTACTTATAATCATCATCAGATTATTATTTATGCATTGTAAATATCAGTAACTTGGCACCAATTCCCCCCCCCCCCATGGCACCGATTTTTTTAGTTGCTAAAACAGTACTACTACCTGAGCCTTTGTGAGAAGTAGTCAAATGGAGTCAGCTTTTCAATTTTTCAATCTGAAATTTTGTGTAACTCCTTGCTGCCTCCTCTTCTGTGTAGATAGATTCCATCTGTGGAGGTTCCCCTGTGCCTTATAGACAAGGAGGTGTTGTGTGTAAATCAAGATCACGTCTACTTCATTTTGGTAAAGAATTGTGTACCATTCCAGGCAAATGCCTGCCCACTCCAGCGTGGCAGATGCATTTTTTCCAAACGCACTAACTCGGAGACCAGTCTGTTGGGCCACCCCACGGCCACTGCTCTGGGGCCACATGTAATGTAATGGAGCCACATTACATCTTGGGGTAGCACTGGGGGTCCTGGCGATGGAGAGAACTTGTCCCTGGGGGTGAAGTTGCATTCTCCCCCAAACATCACTTTCTTTCCTATACACTGATTTCTTTCTGTCAGCTCATTTTATCTTTGTCCTTTTTATTCATACTTGTTTATATTAAATAAATAACCTATGGTTAATTTAAAAAATATGGAAAAACAAAGAGATGGGGAAGAAAAAAAGAAGATGCAATCCCTCTACCTTGCTATGTATAAGCAAGAACAATATACCTGCACACAGTTTTTATTTTTATGGAAATAAAATCATAAGAGTTAGACAGGTAGTTCTCAGTCAGGGAGGGTAGTTTCCACTTGGCAATGGCTGCAGATGTTTTGGGTTGTCCAAAGTGGGAAGGTGGTGCTACTGGCATCTAATGACAGAGATCAGACATGTTATCAAGCGTCCTACAACGAATAGGACAGCCCTCAATGATAACAAATTATCTAGCTATAAATAAAGGCCAAGGTTAGAAAGCTCTGGCCCAGACCAGGGTTTAGTAAACTATAGCCCTTGCTGTTTGGCTGCTTTTTTTTTTTTTTTTATAAATAAAGTTTTATTGGAACACAAAGACATCCATTCACTTAAATGTTGTCTTTTTCCTTACAAGGCAGTTGAGTAGTTGTAACAGAAAGTTGTGTGATCATAAAGCCTAAAATAAATGTGAGCCATATATGAAATTTTAAATTTTCTAGTTAGCCACCTTTTTTTTTTTTTTTTTTTTTTTTCTTGTAGAGACAGAGTCTCACTTTATCACCCTTGGTAGAGTGCCGTGGCGTCACACAGCTCACAGCAACCTCCAACTCCTGGGCTTAGGCGATTCTCCTGCCTCAGCCTCCCAAGTAGCTGGGATCACAGGTGCCTGCCACAATGCCTGGCTATTTTTTGTTGCAGTTTGGCCGGGGCCGGGTTTGAACCTGCCACCCTTGGTATATGGGGCCAGCACCCTACTCACTGAGCCACAGGTGCCACCCATAGTTAGCCACCTTTTAAAAAACACAAAGAAGCAGGGGAAATTGATTTTAATAACATCTCTAAAATTATTGTCATGCCAACCTTGCAATCAATCTAAACTTTATTAATGAAATATTTTATATTTTTCCCCATACTATATCTTCACTTACATTATGTCTTAATTCCAACTAGCCACATTTCAAGCACTCATGGCTCTAGTGGTGACTACTAAACATAAGCACTTTTTTCACTTAATGTAAACAAAAGTCTTTTCATGTCCACTATATATTTTTATGTCACTTTTAGATAGTTTAATTTATTTAAAATATCTCCATTTCCTGGCCATTTATATTGCTTCTGAGTTTCATAATTATGAACCACACTGCCATAAACATTCTTTTTTTTTTTTAATTAAATCACAGCTGTGCACATTAATGCAATCGTGGGGTACAATGTGTTGGTTTTATATACAATTTGAAATATTTTTATCAAACTGGTTAACATAGCCTTCACCACATTTTCTTAGTTATCATGTTAAGACATGTATATTCTACCCCTAGTAAATTTTGCATGTACCCTTGTAAGTGCACCATAGGTGTGGTCCCACTGATTACCTTCTCTCCACCCATCATCCCCCCTCCCCTTCCTCTCCCCTTTCTCCTTCTTCTTGGGCTATAATTGGGTTATAGCTTTCATAAGAAAGCTATAAATTGGTTTCATAGTAGGGCTGAGTACATTGGATACTTTTTCTTCCATTCTTGAGATACTTTGCTAAGAAGAATATGTTCCAGCTCTGACCATGTAAACATGAAAGAGGTAAAGTCTCCATCTTTATTTAAGGCTGCATAATATTCTATGGTGTACATATACCACAATTTATTAATCCATTTGGGTCGGTGGGCACTTGGGCTTTTACCATGACTTAGCAATTATGAATTTGGCTGCAATAAACATTCTGATACAAATATCTTTGTTATAGTGTGATTTTTGATCTTCTGTATATATACCTAGTAGAGGAATTATAGGATTGAATGGCAGGTCTAGTTTTAGATCACTAAGATCTAAGATCCCAAACATATTTCCAAAAGGAATGTATTAGTTTGCATTCCCATCAGCAGTGTAGAAATGTTTCCTTTTCTCCACATCCATGCCAACATCTCTGGTTTTGGGATTTTGTTATGTGGGCTAATCTTGCTGGAGTTAGATGATATCTCAAAGTAGTTTTGATTTGCATTTCTTTGATGATTAAGGATGATGAGCATTTTTTCATGTGTCTGTAGGCTGTGTACCTGTCTTCTTCAGAAAAGTTTCTCTTCAAGTCCCTTGCCCACTCTGAGATGGGATCATTTGTTCTTTTCTTGCTAATCCATTTGAGTTCTCTGCGGATTCTGGTTATTATTTGTCAGAGACATAACCTGCAAATGTCTTCTCCCATTCTGAGGGATGTATACTTACTTTATTTACTGTGTTCTCAGCTGTGCAGAAGCTTTTTAGTTTGATCAGGTCCTAGTAGTGTATTTTTGATGCTGCTTCAATTGCCTGGGTGTCCTCCTCATAAAATATTTGCCCAGGCCGATTTCCATAAACATTCTTATATAAAACTTTTTACCCCATCTTTAATTATCTCCTTAGGATAAATTCTCAGAGGTGGGTCAAAGAGCATATATACATTTTTAAAGCTTTTGAAATATATTTTTTAATAATAATACCTCCCCTACAAGGTGGTTACAAGAATTAAATGAGCTAGTACACATAAACCAATTTTAGTAATTCAAGTAATGTTAATAAACCTGACAATAGCAGTGGCTTGCACATAAAGGTACTCTATAAATACCTCCTACTGTTATTATCAGTATTACTCCCGAAATCATCTCTACTGCTGTTCTTGTAATTTATATCCCACTAACCAAGTCTACAGATGCTTGTTTCCAGGGTAGTCTCTCCAATGCTATTATTTTTGTAGCCCTTGCAAATTTTATGTGCAAAATTGGTTTCTTATTATTGTTGGTTTAATCTGACTATAGTTTCTTAGGTTTTATATATTTAGAATTAGTTTTTCTTGGGCAGATTTATCACAAGCTCAGTCCACAGCCACATATATGTAGAGTTGAACCACTTTTCACTAAAATGTTTGGGACAACAAGTGACCGTATCAGTCAGTTTCCACTAGATTATGCCATTGTAACAAATGACCCTAACATCTTAGTGGCTCAGAAGATCACAGAAGTATTTCTCACTCACATTACATGTGAGAGCCCAAGCTGAAAGAGCAGCTCTCATCGGGGGTATAACATTCCCATCGTAGAAGAAAAGGAACAAATAAGCAAGATGAGTCAAACCTCCTAAATCCTCTGTCCACCTGTCAAGGCCTCCTCTGCTCTTCTCCTCTTGTCTTGTTGGCTGGAGCAAGTCATGGTGCCAAGCTTAACATCAATGGGGCAGAGAAGCAGATTCCCACTATGAGAAACACTGTAGGCTATATGGCAGTGGGTGGGAATTGAGATGGGGAACAAATGACTGGGAACAGTAATCCAATATACTGCACCTGTGAAATCAATCCAACTAAGTTAAATTGGCTATACACCTCTACCCACCTGAAGTCGGGATTACCCCTATATGATTCATTATAGTTCTTACAGATGGGGTAAGCTCCCTGCCTGGCCCCTGGTCCCTAAGGGAACAGATGGCAGATACTGAGCTGCTGAACCACTTCCAGTGTGCTCTGAGGACAAACTGGTCCAAGAGACTCAACTGAAAGCAAACATGGGTACATCTGCCACTTCCTGACAGAAGGGGTGAACTTTTTGGTCAATGAAGAGAGCTTTATGCCCAAAGAAATAATTTCTTCAAGCTGGGAGTGGTGGCTCACGCCTATACTCCCAGCATTTTAGGAGGCTGAGGCAGGAGGATCGCTTGAGCTGAGGAGTTCAAGACCACCTGGGTAACATAGTGAAACCCTGTCTCTACAAAAAAATTAAAAATTAGCCAGGCATGGTGGCACATGCCTGTAGCTCCAGCTATTTGGGAGGCTGGGGCAGAAGGATCCTCTGAGCCCAGGAGTTGGAGGTTACGGTGAACTATGATGATGTCACTACACTTTAGCTCTGGAACAGAGCAAGACCCTGCCTAAAAAAAGAAAACGTATTTCATCATTAAACAATTAGGAAACAGTAGATCTCTGAGTACTCTTATAATCATCAAACAATAGTTTTGCTTCTTCAGGAAAGAGATTGTAATGATTCCCTTAGGGCCAGGGCGGATGAGGTTTATATGCTAGCTGTAACACCTGTCAGACGGACAGCTGCTCTTAGCAGTAGCAGCACAGTTACCACTATTACCTCCACCACCTTTTAAGGTCAAGCCAGCTCTCCCATACTCCTAAACCCAAGCAACGACACCTTGTTTGGCCAAAGGGGCCTTTATATACAAAGGCACTAAGCCCTGTCCCGAGGAATTGAGCCACAGGCTCTGCTAGCTTGACTGGCTGGAAAATTATTAAGCTATTTGAATCCTCATAAAAATGTATTTCTAAAATTCTATCATTAGACAGTTTTAGGAATTAATAAATGTATATTAAAATTTCAAGCTATTCTACTCCAGACCTGAAAGAAACCATTGTAGGTACATGAAAAACGAAAAGGAGTGATGCATGTCTCCTAAGGCAAGTCACTTCCTATTTGAATCATTTATTTATATAAGAAGCCTTTCCGGACTGATTAAGGGAACTGCCAGTTACACTCACCAACCCTTCCTCAGGTCGAGGAGAAGCACAGTGTTTTCTTCTGCTTTACATGTGAGCGTCTGTACCGGCGACCTTTGTCCTCATATCCGCATTCTCTGTTAGTCTCTGGAAGGACTCAAAGAAAGTAGTTTTTATCCGGAACTAGTGGCAAAGGGAATAAAAACAATACAATCCTGTACACCCCTCTGGGTTGACGAGCTTGCGTGGGCTTTCAAAAACGGGTATGAACAAGACTCAGCGTCTGTAGCTCAGAGGCTAGGGCGCCAGCCACATACACTGGAGCTGGAGGGTTCGAACCCAGTCCATGCCTGCCAAACCACAATGACAACTACAACCAAAAACTAGCCAGGCATTATGGTGGGCACCAGGTACTCGGGAGGCTGAGGCAAGAGAATCGCTTAAGCCCAAGAGTTAGAGGTTGCTGTGAGCTGTGACACGGTGGCATGGTGACAAAGTGAGACACTTTCTCAAAAAAAAAAAATTGTTTTTTAAAAGGGTATAAACAAAAGTATAGTATTTTCCTCTTTACCCTTTTTTTTTCTTTTCTTTTTCTTTATTGTTAAATCATAGCTGTGTACATTAGTGCAATCACCATTTTAAACTCTTAAGTTTTTCAACTCCCAGTTCGAATCCCACCTCTGCTATGAAGCCTTTTGTAACTATCCCAGTTGAGACTGTTTTTTCTTTGCCCAACCTCTATTGCTACTTCCCAACTTGACCCAGTATTGGCATGGTCTTCAGTGCCTTGAAATAGTGCTGGTTAACTTCCCAAGTGGACTGTAACAGCTCCTGGAGGTTGGTCCGTTCCAACCTCCCTTCTTCTGGGGTTTGTAGCAACTGGTTCAAGAGTGAACCTGTGACCCCAGCAGGACCATTCAGCTTCTGCTCTGCGTAATTAAATATGCATTGGGAGAGGGAAACTCCTGTCTTCTCCTAGGTTCTGAGCTATAAGGAAATGCTAAGCCTGGAATTTCTCAAGGCCATCTTCCCTGGACTTCCACAGAAAACCAATACTGAGGGGCAGAGGGCCCTATTCACATAGATTGAACCCCTAGATCCAGTTGTGTCCAAAACTCTTACACTAGACTTCCCAATTATGGGAGCAAATACACTCCATTTTCTGCTTAAGTGAATTTGAGTTGTTTTTTTTAATCTACTATGCTCACTCAGACATCCTCAGGTAAAAAGATGCTGATGGTAAGGGTGATTTAAGCCTCCAGGATCTTAGCATCTTGCTGCTCTGTTCTTGCCATGGTATGGTTGAAGCTGGATGGCCTCCATGTTTGGGTGTGTACAGCCAGTGTCTGTAGCCACAGGAGCTGGAATAGTGCTTGACCTCACAGCCGTGTGACAAGTGGTGACATGGCCAGCCCTAACAACAGGGGAGGCTGGGACGGCTCCATTTTGGCAGCTGTGTGTCCAGCCACAACTCTATTTCCAAAAGAAAGACATTGATGCGTAACCGTTAGTCTAAGTCACGGGTCCTCAAACTGCAGCCCGCGGGCCACATGAGGCGGTGTGATTGTATTTGTTCCCGTTTTGTTTTTTTTACTTCAAAAGATATGTGCAGTGTGCATAGGAATTTGTTCACAGTTTGTTTGTTTTTTTTTTTTTAAACTATAATCCGGCCCTCCCAAGGTCTGAGGGACAGTGAATTGGCCCCCTGTTTAAAAATTTTGAGGACTCCTGGTCTAAGTCATTCCAGGTGTCTGTGGATTAATGTAATTGAAACAATCAATCCAATTTAAATGCATAGAAGGTTGGGAGGCGAAGACAACCCTATATCATAGGTGAAAAGTTCTGGTGAGCAGAGTCCCACGGGGGCTACATGGTGGGCTTGTACTATGTCAACCTAGTGAAGCTGAAACCATGTTTTCTAGAGTTCCCTTCCCTGTAAGTTTCCAAGCTAGGGTTGACCACAATAGAAATTAGCATGAGATGTGGAAAGTGGACAGGAAGCTGCAGCCTCACACTCTGCTGATCTGTGCCAGGCGCCCTGCTTTTCACTGCAGCTCCAGTGCATTGCTATTCATTGCTATTGATCTGCTGGCTCCTCAGTCCTGTGGAGCAGCAGCCAGGCTGTAGTGCCTCAGATACCACCTAGTCTCCTTCACCAGCTCCACATCCTCCCAGGTGCAGGTATAGCTCTGAGACAAAGGACACCAGTCGTTCTTCAGGGCTCCCACCCCGTCACAGGTGATGGAGGTTAGAGGAAGATGTCTTCCCAGATTACAGCCTTTCTTTAAATAGAAGTTAATCAACCTTAACCCTTTCATTCTTTTGAGTCAAATAATTCTTTGTGGTGAGGTCTGCCCTGTGCATTGCACAATGCTTAGCAGCAGTCCTGGCCTCTGTCCACCAGACACCAGTAGTATCCCTCACCCAAGTTGTGACAACTCAAACTGCCTCCACGAAGTGTCTTCTAGGGGACAAAGTGGCCCCCAGTTGAGAAACACTGAGTTCACATTCAGCTTTTCTTCTCAACTGCTGGCTTTGTGGCCAAGGGCAACCTCCTGCCCACCTCCAGATGCAGAGCTCCAAGCAGGCTTGTTGGGACCTCTCCTCCAGCTGCTGCAGTCACAGAAAATCGAATCCCTAGAATCGATCCTTTATTCTGTGTTACTGATAGGGGCTCTGCTCAGGGATGAATTATGACTTCCTTATGCTGAGACACATTGCCCTCAAGGACCCTTTCTGCCATTGAAACCATTTTTTAAAAAATTATGTTTTGTTACTATGTTGGTATAAAAACAAACATGATCTAGGCTGGATTCATTATTAGGTATTCAGTGTTATACTTTTTTCTTCATTATTAAAAGAAATTAAAATGAAAACTTGTCGGTCCCTATAGGTACCGTGAGCTGTAGACATTGCTTGCCTGGTGGAGAAGTAGGCCTTGGGTCTGCTTCTTTCATGGAAACCTGGATGACGTGTGTACTCACTTAACACAACTATGAGCACTTTTTCCAGGATGCATTCCTGAACTTAATTGTCAGTTCTTGTATGATGACAGCTCTGATGGCCATTCCCAAAAAGGAGTTTTAAAATTGCTCTGAAGGGTGGACTAGGCACTGCCAAGGGTGCACAGTTTCCCAAGGGGAGTGCTGCAAAGGTGACCAGAGTGACATTCAGCAATGAGGTACGTAGCACTTTTTCTAGGACGAATTTGTGAGCTTACTTGTCCGACTTTGTATCTTCCCTGTAATCAGAACAAAAACACACTTAGCAATGATTTGCTTCTTTCCGGACCAACCAGAGTTTAGGGAAACAACTCCAAGAACTAGAATAACTCCAGTGGTAGCTGAGCAAAACTGGGTGAAGACCTTCTGTGAGCCAGCTATTAGCCTCACAGCTGGGCCAACGGGAACTGTAGTTACTATACAGGGAATTCACAGGGAAAGATGAGCATGAAATAAAATTCCCTCTTAAAAACACATCAAAGAAAACAAGTTTGTCCCAAAATGAAACTGCAGACATGTGTTTTTTATGTATTTTCCATTAGATTGTTAATAATGGGATGTAAATCATCACGTGGAGTCAGCTGGACCAATCCTGGGGCCCAGTTTCCTAGTAGGGACGTCTGTTTCTGATTAGCTTGGAGCCCACTGCCCTGAGCAACACTGAGCGCCTCTCGGGGTTTGGGGGGGGGGACAGGAAATTAAGCCATCAGGCTTCTTGCCTATTATTATTCCTATCCATCCCTGAAGCTGGAAATCCATCAAATATGAAAGGAAGAAATATAAATTGGACAGAGTGGGGGCAAGTTGGGGATGCAGTTTCATCCCATACTCCCCTTAACAAGTTTGTCCATGAATGCTTGATATTCACTCCAGAATTAAAACACCTGCTTTCCACCAGATGTTTTATAGATGGGTACCATTGTGAATGTTAGAAAGTTTCTGTCAAAGCACCGAATTCTTCCTTTAGCAAAAACTCTGCTTTTTTTATATGGAAATATCACGAAACCATTTTGCAGTTGAACAACCAAACCAAAGGCAGTGGAGTTTAAGATAAATGTTATGAAAATTGCATAAAACATTACATCAAAACCCTTGGCAGTGTCAAAAAAGCCAGATTTCTGATTCCAATGAGTAGCTGAAGAAGAAAATTCAATTCCATTTTTTCACTTTGTCTGCCAATTTTTATAGCACTTTATTTAAAATGGAATCTCTAAAGAATCAATGCAAATTAGCTTTACAGTTTTCCCCAAAGAATCTGCTTTAAAATAAATTGAATTGGAGCATGTGACATAATAAGTGAGCATAAAATTCATGTTAACTAGTCCAGAGGAAAAACTTCTCATAATAAGGAAACAAATAATCTCACATGACTGAGCTAAAAATAGTCTTTAGATTGTCAGTTTCAAAATTGAACAAAAATAGGGGGAGTTATTATAATAATGATACAGTGCATTTCCCCCTAATGAAATGGCCTTGGATTTTGTAATAAATTATAGAAAGAGAGTCCTTTGGGCAAAAAGGAGATCCCAGACATGAGTTGCTTTCATAAATACAGTGACAGCAATGAAAATACCTAGCCGCTGGAACCAAGCAGTTTTGATTCTATATGGGGACCCAACCTGGAGCAGGAGCAGAGCTGGGGTCAGAGAGAGCTAGTCTGTTACAGTTTACTGCCCCTGTTCAGAAAACAGCTTTTGCTTCTGTATCTTTGGTCCGGTAGATAGGTCTATCACAAACATTTGCTTAGAGTCTATTTATCAAGTTTGTTTAGACTGTTAAGTCTAATTTAGATTGTTAAGTTTATTTAGACTGTTAAGCTTCTTGAGAGCACTGACAATATTTTATTTGACTGTGTAACCACTTAGTCCCTATCCCAGAGCCTGTACGCGCAGTAGGAATTCCAGAACGTTTGAGGGAGGAACACAAGCATGACTAAGTCAAGGAATCAATTTGTTGTTTTAGCCGAATTTCACTTAGATTTCTGATTATAACTCTTTTTTAATAAACATTCACAATTAAGAGAGTTAAGTATCTAGTCAAGGATGGAACGGTTGGGTTGTAGTGACATTTTTCTTCCTCTATTTAACCCAAGCAACAAATAACTTGGCTAATCATAGAAGGCTTGGTGAATAGTCCTTTAGGTCCTGCCTGAAAATAACCATACAGGGAAGTTTATGTTAATAGGACTTGATGTCTTAGAATTTAGCTATGTTGTGAAGTGTGGGCCATCCCCTCTTCTCACAGTGTCCATTGGGAGTAATGTTTTATTTCCTGTCATCCTTCTGTTCTTCAGTTCATCCATTAATTGGTCGGTCCATCTGTCTGATCGTTTGTCCATTAAGTAGATAGAGGTACAGTGATGAGTAATAGTGTCTAGCATTTGTTGATAGCTTACTATATGCCAAGCACTGTTATGAACACTTTATGGTAATTTACTTACTTAATAGTTCTGAAAATTGGAGGAAGAAATTTTTGTTGTCATCCACATTTTACGTGCAAGGCAGCTGAGACACAGCAAGAAGAAATACCTCGTCCAAAATTACACCACTAAGAAGGAAGGTAGTCAAGATTTGAATCCAGAGCCCGGCTCCAGAAACCCCACTCTGCTGTGCTAAATAGACAGATACAGTCACAGACACGGTAGACTTTATATTCTAGTGGAAGAAATAGAATTCAAACAACTAATTGTGTCATTTGGGCCACAACCTCTAAGGAAAAGCACAGGGTGTTTAAAGAGCATATGAAAGAAACACACCTTGTATGAGGAAATTCGGAAGGCTTCATGCTGAGGACAGGAACTGGATCTGGTCTTGCTCAGCCAAGGATCCCCAGAGCCTGGCACAGTGCCTGGCATCTAGTCGGTGCTCAATAAATAATTGCTTCAGGAACGAATGAATGGGCAAGGAAAACATACATGTGAATGGATGAACATGCACATGAAATAAATGGTAATTATACAAGTGGTTTTACCCCTGGGAAGATTCCCTGTAGGCCTGGGTTGCATCTAGAAGCAAGGGCACCTTGTATCAGCTCATGTGGGTATTAGCATGCTTTTATGTAATTTCATGAGATATAGCCAATTCCTAGAATTTAAAGTTTCTAGTCCCTCAGAGAAACCCTATTCAGTGAAATTTAAGCTCATTGATTTCATTTTTAAGGAGGCAAACATATCTCTCTAGGGTTAAAAAAGATCATTCTAAGAAATATAAATCCTGGAGGGAGGGTAATGGGTCGGGCCACATCTATGGTGCATATTTTTATCTATAATAAAAAAAAAAATTAAAAAAAAAAAAGAAATATAAATCCATCATCCTTGTAGTTGGAAGAAAATACAAAACCGAGAGCAATGTCCTCGTTTGTATCTAACCACATTGATTAATGGCATGCTTGATTTCAGCTTGGAAAATGTCCTTGCTGGTTTCCACAGGGGTTATGACACGGTGAGAGCACCGTGGAGTTGCCACGTGGCAGGGAGGGGGAGCACACGTGAGGATTTCTGTCGAAGTCTTCAGAGGCTTCTTCTTTTCTGAGAAACTCATTATTCACTTAATTATTCATTCTGTTTATTTACTGTATAGTTATTACACATAAATATGGTGCAAATCCCCAGAATCCTCAAACACCAGATGCCAGTTTCCTTCCGCAGTCCCAAAAGACATAGCCAAGCCATCACTGTGAGAATTAAAACAACAACAACTAAAACCCAATTAAAATTGTGCCAGCATGTTCATTTCCAAAGAAAAACCCTGTAAATGAATAAGCTTTTAGTCACTCTCCTGCCTGTTTCTGCAAAGAAACAAACAAACAAAAAGCCTCCTTAAAACTAAAACAGAAATATTATTAGTATTTAAATCACAGCTACATTGAGCTTTGTTTCTCCATGGAAAGGGCGTTGGCTAAGTCAACTTTGTATCATTTCTTCCATTTTCTGAGTCAAATGATTGGAGAAAATAGTGTTTGGCTTTTGAAACTTCCTATGTGTCTGGCAAAGGCCAATGATGGAGAGAAGCCAGGTGGTACCACACGTTATTGTGGGAGTCTTGGAATCCTTGGGTTACACAGCCCCTTCCTCTTAGCGATCTGAGATGGGATGAACCTGGTGTACCTTGCTCACCTGAGAACGTGGCTGGGCTTCTTGAGGAGGCAAATGTGCGGCCTGGGCTCTTTGAACAAAGTCTAACACAGCCAAGGTCACCTGCCAAGGACAAAGAAGGTCAGGCTCCTATGAGAAGGCCTGGGAAGTGCAGGACCCAAAACAGTGAGGGCAGTGCAGGGCTGACTGCTGAGATGAAGGACACGTGCAGGTGTGTGGGGGGAAGGAGCAGAGGGATGTCTGTGTGTGCATGAGTGTGTGTGATTGTTTACAGGTCCCCAGTCCTCTGTGACACTGGCCTCATAAAGAACAAAGTGATCTTTTAGATGACACTTTAGATAAGTGTGTGTGTGATGATGCCACCCTTCATATAGAGTCACGTGGTAAGTGGGAGATGTGTCTAGGCCACTACAGTTGCACCAACATGTCCGCTGAGAGGTCAGTGACCAGACTTGCCATGACCTCTGAGATGCTGATTCCATTACTGGAAATACTCAAAGGTCTTCTGGATCTGCAGTGTCTCCTCAAACCTGGGGCTCAGTCCTAAGAGGCCAGTGGTCTTCATCCTCAGTGTTGAGAGCATGAGAATGGGTGGGCTCAGAGCCAGACTGTCCGGATCCAAAATCCCAGCCTACCACCTATCTCTAATGGTCCTTATCCTTCTTCCTGAGAGCAAAGTTTGTGCCCCCCTCTTACAGTTGCCACAAGAATCTAATGTAATAGCGCATGTACAATGCTAAGAACAGAGATGACCAATGGCAGGCATACAACAAACACTGGTTTTTAACATCAATGTTAATAATTTCCAGTGCATGTGCCAATTTAGCACAGCACAGAACTAAGCTTCATCGCAACCAGGTTTATCCTACTTTTTATTCCCAAAGCATTTGGATTATTTATTTCACTCTTTAGCTATGAGAAATTTTCTATTCCTGGCACCTCAGATTAAAATAAGTTCATTGTCGTCTGTCCACAATGCCTCATGGCCCATTTTGGTTACCTGTTGTAAATATTTTCTAGTCACATAGCCTAACTTAAGGCCTTTTGCTGAGAAGGCAATAATGTTTTCTAATCTATTCAGTATCACATCAGACCCACCAAAACACAAAAGGTCTTCATTAATAATATATGAAATAAGAACTTTAGATAATAGCTCATTATTGCTTTTTTGTTAACATCCATGATCTGTTGCTGCTTTAAGAATTCATGTGTATGAAAGCCTATTAAGTTACGGCTTAATAGGTTACGGTCTATTAAGTTACGGCTTAAATTAGATATTATGAATAGTGACATGCAGGATATCATGAAAGGAACATGGGATAACTGAAAAAATAAATTTTAAATTAAAATAAAATCATTCTCTCTGTCTTATGCTTCGATTTTCAAAGCAGCTGCTCTTTTAGATTACCACTGACATTATTTCACTATCAGATGTCAAAGTTAAATGCAGGCACCCCAGCCCCTTCCCAACTGACAGATATTTTAAGTAGAGTTGTTCAGCTTTCTCTACTGGGGCAGGGAGTGGAAGGGAATGAGGAAGCAGTGGCTGAGAGAGGGGAAGGTCAAGTGTGTGGCTCTGTGAGTTCACAGTTACAGCACTATCCGAGTCAGGCATCAGAGACTGTGAGGTCTCTGGACAGCATCTTCATAAAAATGTAGAGCTGGAAGATCCCACAGAGATCAGCTAATCAACCCAGGAATGAACAATGGAATGTCAGTTCTTTAGGATAGCTCTCTCTCTACGTGTGCACATGCAGGAACATATGAACACACACCTACACACACACAGTTCTATGGTCCAACAAATGAGTCGGAGCAACTCGGCACATTCTCCTCATTTCTTGGAGTGCCATGATGGACTTCAGCATTTTAAAGATTCTGTGAACACCTGCATTTATAAAAATGCCCATTTATCATGTTTAACCAAGTATTTTCCCAGTTTTCCTGGTCATGGCACACCTTTTGTTTAAATAATACTAATTCTTGTATTATGGTGGAATGGATATAATGTTTGTGTCACCCCAAAATTAAATTGTAACCTCAATGTCACAATGTTAGCAGGTGAAGTCTTTGGGAGGTAATTAGGTTATAAGGGGGAAATCCTCAAGAATAGGATTAGTGTTCCTTATAAAAGAGAGCCCAGAGAGCCCTCTTGCCCCTTTCTACCATGTAAGGAAAGGAACAAGAAGGCTTTCTATGAACCAGGAAGCAGGCCCTCCCCATGCACTGAATGTGCTAGTGCAGACTTTGGAACTCCCTAGCCTCCAAAACTGTAAGAAAGAAATGTTTGTTGTTTAAACAACCCCCCCAGCCTATGGTACTTTTGTTATAGCACCAGACTGAACTAAAACAATTGAGCAATGAGCAAACTTAGAACTCCTCATTAAAATTGATGAAGAAGAGGAAATTGGTTGACTTGCCAAAGGGCACAGAGATAGGCAGTGAGTGGAAAGTATTATAGAATTCAGGTCTGGTGATTCTTAATTTCATACCGCACCACCTTGCAGAGAAATTTCCCTTCAATTCATCAGTGCACCCAAATCTGCCACTTATCAGGTGCCAGTGCCAGTGTCACAGGCACTAAGTTCACCAAGACAGAAAAGACACACAGTCCTAGTTCATAACCAAGAGTTGAAGACAGATATGGAAATATATACATCACATAAAAATATGGAGAGATCTCTAAAGAGACTTCAGTGGGAGTACAGAAGGAAGTATGACTACCCTCTTGAGGAGTTAGAAGAACTGTCATACATGAGGTGATGTGGACATGGGGCCTTGAAAGGTGCCCTGTTTTGAATGTTTGTTCCTTGCAAAACTCACATAGAAATTTAATTGACATTGTAATATAATAGGATTAAGAGGTGGAACCTTTACAAGGTGATTAGGCCATGAGGACTTTGCCCTCATGAATGGATTAATGCTGTTATCAAGGGAGCAGGTTCATTATAAAAAGGGAAGTTGACACCTTTCTCTCTCCTTCACTCTTGCTCTCCCTCTTGCCTTCTGCCTTGAAATGACGTGGCAAGAAGAAAGCCTTCATCAGATGATGGCTCCTTGATCTCACAGCCAGAAGGGTAAGAAATAAATTAAATTACCCAGTTTCAGGTATTTTGTTATAGCAGCAGAAATGAACTAAGACAAAGGATGACCAGGCAGTTCGCTGCAGAATGTTTGCCTCTTCCTCAGTCCCTTTCTAAGGAGTTCCCACAGGAGCTCTCTTGTATCATCACGATATTGTAACAGTATTCTATCAACTTGGACCAGGATGGGCACCTGGCCAGTCACCTTACAGAAAAGCCTCGGGAGTAGTGACCAATAGCACTTGCTGCAATGATGAGAATATGCTAATTGGTACTACTTAACAGGGTAGCTATTAATCATATTAAGTTATTGGACACTTGAAAGAATATGATCTCTATGGCTATTCAGTGAAAAACTGAATTTTAAATTTTATTTAATTTTAACAGGCTAAAAATTAAATTTAAATACCACATATGCTGTTGGCTACTATATCAGACATCATGGCTTTAGATTGATTAACAGATTCACTTGGTAATTCCAATTTATGGTTGGTTTAAATTTGTGATTTTCAAGTTGAAATCCAAGTTTACAATAGTATTGAAAATTCAAGAGAATTATGCAATAGAATTTAATTTATTATTCTTTAAAATGTATTGAAATACATTGGAATATGTATTTGTTCAATGGAAAATCAAAGAACTTAAAAAAGAATTGATTTAAAGATTTGAAAAAAATCTAGACTAAGTCTTTTGACCACAGTGGAATTAGCTAGAAATCAATAAAGAAAATTAGAAAACCTACAACTTTTGAAAGTTTAATGACTCATTTCCAAATAGCCTATGTGTCAAAGAAGAAATAACAGAAATTATAAGTTATTTTAAAGAGAAAAGATAATGAAAATAAGACAGAACAAAACTTGTAAGATGCAGCTAAAGCAGTGCTTAGAGGAAATTTATAGCCTTCAATGTATGTATTAGAAAAGAAAAAAGGTTGAATCAAGTTAATGATCTGAGCTTCTCAAGTAGCTAGAAAAAAAAAAAAGAGCAAATGAAGAAAGGAAATGGTAATAACAGTAAGGGCAGAAATAATGAAACAGAAAGCAAACATAAAAGAAAAACAAAAAACCTGAAAGTTGATGTTTTGAGAGTAATACAATAGATAAACCCATAGAAAGGCCATCAAGGAAAGATAACTGCATATATTATTTTGTATATGCAGATAAAACTCAAGGAAATATAACAGAATTTTAAAAAAATCCACCTTAGAGTGATTAAATTGTCTGGATTTATAAATAGAAGAATATGATCTATATATGAAATATTAATAAAGCGTAAGAAAGAACTGGATGTTTTACCATTATCAGTTTAATGGATAAAACACTAACTTTGCAAAATCATACTAGTCCCTGAGTAATTTCACAATGGCTGTGCTTGTTTTCCAACAACTTGGTGCCAAGCTGAGACCAACCACCATGGCTGCGGAGGGAGCAGCAGAGAGCTCATCCCAGTATGCTGGTGTGCTCCATTCATTAACAGGCCTTTTGAGACCTGCCACAGGGAGATTTAGCAACTGTGCCTCATAGGTGGATGGCGCCTTACAGTTTCCTTAGCTCTGTGAGTAGTTACCAAATTAAAAGAAGCATAAAAGCTTTTCAATAAGTCCAAAGCTAAAGGATCTCTTTCCTTGAAATGTATATTGAAAGCAGTATAATAGAAAGGTGGGAATTTTTTTCCTTGGGTTTTTTGAATGTTCTCAAAATGCAATTCAAAAGCAGGTACTGCATATGAGGTCTCTTCTTTGTAAGAAACTCATTCAAATCATGTAACAACCTGTGAACATCCTTTACCATGTCACAGACCTCACTCTGGTAGGTGAGAACTTTGAGGGTTCAGGCAGAAGGTCCAATAAAGTACCATAAAGTGGGGGTCTACAACATTGTTTTGGTTAATATACCCCATAATATCATTTTGAAAAGTTATGCACCCCTTTTGTATATTTTCAATTGACATCTAAATTTTTATTATAAATTTAAATAGTGGCAAGGGACATAATTTCTACCATACAGTAATATCTGACTTTTTAAAAAATAAATTTTTAAATAGATTTACAGAAAAATTGTGAAGACAGTACAGAAAATTATTACCGACCACACATTCAGTTTTTTCCTATTATTGACATGGTACATTAATTTGGTACATTTGCTACAATTTAGTGAACTAATATTGGTACATTATTAACTGAAGTCCATATTTTATTCTAATTTCCTGGGTTTTCCCCTAATGTTCTTTTTCTGTTCTAGGATCAAATCTAGGTAATTACACTTAGCTGTCATGCTCCTTAGGCTCCTCCTGGAGTTTCTCAGGCTTCTCTTGTTTTTGATGACCTTGATAGTTTTGAGGAGCACTGGTCAGGTATTTTGTAGAATATCCATTCATCTCTTAAAGCACATATCTCTCTTTAAGGCTACTTTGTGAGCTTGATTGCTTGTAGTTTTGGGTGATTATGAACAAGTCTGCTTAAACATTCACATGCAAGTTTTTGTGTGAATGGAATTTTCAAATCAGTTGAATAAATATCCAAGAGCTTGATTGCTGGATCATGCAGTGAGACTATGTTTACCTTTTTAAGAAACTGACAAACTGTCTTCCAAAGTGGCTGTACCATTTTGCATTCCCCAGCAGGAGATGAGAGGAGAAATTATCCAACCAAAACAGGGAGAGGATGGAGAAAGAGGAAGAGTGTGACAAGGAGGAGGAGGAAAATACAGAATAAGAGACACGCTAGATATGATCACTGATACAAAATACGTACAATTGGAGTATGAGAAGGCCATTCTCTTCAAGAAGGTGGTAAAAGAAGCATTTGAAGAGAGAATGGCCAGGAAGTTTCCACGTTGGACGAAAAGACAAAGTGTCCTGGAATTTTTGGCTTCCATTTGAAGTAAGGGTAAAAAAAAAAATCTGCTGATATACGTTTGGGTATCAGCTAAGAAGTAGCTCAGATTGATCCTTAAATGGCCCAGTGTATGTGAGTCTATGTAGCAAATGTGAATGTGATGGGAGCAGTGGGAAGAAAGGCAGGCAGGCAGGGAAGCAGGAAGGCAGGGAGGAAGAAAGGAGAGAAGAAAGATAATGAATAAGTCCTATCCCATGAGTAGTCCAGTATAAGTAATCATAGAGAAAACTCAGTACAGAAATTGACTCCAGTACTATCTCTGACACATTTGATCTCAGAAAATTATTTAAAACTAAACTTGGCTTGCTTATTTAAAATAAAAATGATGTTCAGACCTTATTTCTACCTTACGATGACTGTTACTATGACAATATACATGATATATTTCCAGCCCCTTAGACAAATTTTTTCCCCTATAAATTCAATATTATTGGAATTGCTCTTTCTAAAGTCACATACTTTAGCCAACTTCACTGTTTTGGTCTACTTTGAGTTTTTTTTTTCACCCTAAGGATCATTAATACATAAAACAGGGAGTAAATAATGTCCCTTTTTTATTCACATTTCTGAGTGTTTTATCAACTCAACAACCTAAGAGAAATTTAGATTGGGCACTCTACTTTTCATTATGTTAAATTGTTTTAAGCAATTTTTCAATTCATGTGGCCAATCCAATTTAAATTTGTTTTATAAGAAAGCTTACTTTGTGAGCTGCTATTCCTAATGCCATGGAATTTCAATTCGTGTGTGCATATGGCTTTTTGTTGTTGTTTGTTTGAAATGCCTAATTTTACAGTTCTAAATAAATTCCTCAGAAGTTACAAGCTAAGAAAAAGGAAAGTAGTAAGTGTAAGTACCATGTTGCCCAGTGGAGAGTGCACATCTATTTCAAAGATGCTTCCATTGTTCAGAGCAGTCCCCAAACTGCATTTTGAGTATGCTTGCAGTGCCTTTTAATCTTGGTCTTTAGAAAGTGGGTTTTGGCCAGACGCAGTGACTCACACCTGTAATCCTAGCATCCGGGAGACCAAGGCAGGTGGATTGCCTGAGCTCAGGAGTTTGAGACCAGCCTAAGCAAAAGTGAGACCCTGTCTCTAAATAATAGCCAGTCATTGCGGCAGACGCTTGTAGTCCCAGCTACTACGGAGGCTGAGGCAAGAGGATCTCTTCAACTCAGGAGTTTGAGGTTGCTGTGAGCTATGAAGCCACAGCACTCTATACAGAATGACAAAGTGAGACTGTCTCAAAAAAAAAAAAAAAAAAAAAAGTGAGTTTGATGGATAACCCAACATAATTTTGGTTACAAATATGGTGATACATAAGATGAGAATTAATTTTTAATATCTACTATGTGCTAGAGGCTTCCTTAGGTCAATGAATCTGGGTAAATTCATTTTAGGTCAAACACAAAGTGCGACCATTGAACACGAATCAATGTTATAGATTTTCCCACTGGAGGTTTTGTGGCATAGTAGAAAAGGCATGTTGTTAGTCAGGCTGCTGAGTTTGCCTCACCACCCTGACACCCTCTACCCATCCCATCACTTGTCCTGAGTCAAGTTATTTAGACTCTTTGAGAGGGTTCCCTCATTTATAAAAGAGGATGACTAATATCTATCTCAACAGTTTCAAGAATAAATAAACAAAATACCTAGAATAATCAGTCCCCCTTTCCCTTCCCAAGGTGACAACAGTGAGGGGAAAAATACTCCTTAGGATAAAGGTGGTTCAATATGTTTTTTAAAACGAGTTTTGTTATTTTATGGTTGTATTTTCCTATTAACTCATTATATATTAATTCCAGGACTGTGACTTTCCTATTTGGGACAAAGATCTATCACTATCTTAGCATTTTGGGGAGAAGGGGCGGTGTGTATGTGTGAGTTTACCTCAGGGGTGGGATGACAGAGGTAGTTTGTGCACAATGAAACCGAAAATAGAAATTGATACCAGATTATTGAGGGCTTTGAATGGTGTATTATAGGTTTAGACATTGTCTAATAGAAAATGTGGCCATGGAAAGCTTTGGAGCAGAGAAAAAGTAATTTTGTCTGTGCTTTGGGAAGGTAACTGACATGCTAGACTAAAATTTCTTGACAGCAGGGCCTGCCTGTTACTTGCACATCTATTACTCATTTTTATACGAGTGATACAAGAACAAATTTCTGGATGGAAGGACTGGAGGGAGAATAAGGGGTTTGGCAGAGAGACTGGGAAGGAACGGAAGACAACGTCATGAATGTTTCCCAGAGAAGGGCTTGAAAAGACACAGTGAGTGGCTGGCTGTGGGAGCTAAGGACGATGGGAGAGACGTGAAGAGAACTCCGCAGAAGCTGGCTTGGATGACAGCTCTAGGCGGGGGACAGTTGGTTGCTATCAGCAGAAACAGAAAACACAAAATGGGAAACCAGTTTTGAAAATAGGGGGAGGGTAACAACAAGTCTGATTTTAGTTCAACGTGTTTGCATTGAGTGGAAATGTCTGACAGGCAAATGAAAACATGGGTCTGGAGTTGAGCAGAGGTCAAAACCAAAGATTTGCTTGTGAAGTTATACCCACAGAGATGATAGCTAACATCTCGGCAGTGTGTGAAATCATCCTTGGAGAATGTGTTGATCAAGAGGGGCCAGTTACAGGGCCTTGGCGAATAGGAACACTATGGGATGACTGCAGAAGAGGAAACAGGGAAGGACAGCTCGAAAAAACTGGCACAGAAATACCATGGAGACTAGAAGAGAGAAAGTTCAGAGGTACCACTGTCAGGACAGACCCAGAGGGGCTGGAGGGTTTGGCCGTTTGGGGCTCACTGGTCATGTTTTAGAGAGCTGTTGCAGCAGGGAAGGCTGGAGATGGGTTATAAGAGGTCAGGTTGTGGCAGGTGGCAATAGTTTCCTCTTTAATCTTCAACTGTTTCTTCTCAAGTCTCTTTAGAAGACTCTTCTCTGCTGCCCCAGTAAATGTTATTCCTGCCTAGGACTCATGTGTACAACAGTTAGGATTTTCTTGGTTTCAAATCACAGAAAGCAACTCCAGCTGGCTTGAGCAGAAGGATTTATTGGAAGGATTCAGGGTTACCTCACAGGACCCAAAGGACTGGGCCTCGCACACAAACTTTAACCAGAAGCCCAGCACCACCTCCTTTCCTGCTCCCACAATGGTGTCTGTTTTCCTTTTCTCTGCTCTCAGTGCAAACTGGCCACCTTGTTCCGCTCGGTGTCTGCCACTCGCTCCTGAGGCAGGCCCCTCTCACCCAGCCTCTTGGGAGCACCGCCACCTCCCACTCTTCCCCTGGATGTTTTCCAAGGGAATAGACTGAGTTGATTGGCTTGCACAGATGTCCACCCGTGGGCTTCTGAGCTGAGGTTAGATCAATAAGGCCACTGTGCCCAGACAGCAGCATGTGGACAAGGGGTGTGCCCAAGGCCTGGAAGTGGGGCGGGGGAGTTCAGGGGATGAGGAATGGATCAGGCATAGGGAATTGGTGAGAAGGGGAGGAGACTGGAGGGAGCAGCTTATTCTTCCTTTCCTTTCTGTCTTTGCACTGAGAGCCTGGATCCTCCTAAGCAGTAAACCCCTAGGATTGCTTTCCTTTCTAGACTGGGCCCTAGCCAGCTTGTTTTCTTCTGAGGAAGAAGATGGAATTTTTGCCCAGATCTTATCAGCTTCCTCTCTGTGGGACCTGCCCTCAGGACCCCAGTGGCCATGGCCATATCCTGGGGTGAACCAGAGTTGGCTGATCCAGAGGCCAACCAGAGCTTTTTTTTTTTTTTGAGACACAGTCTCAAGCTGTTGCTCCGGGTAGAGTGCCGTGGCATCATAGCAGACCCCCTCTTCCTGGGGTCTCTGGACTTGAAACTGGATGGATCACGGGCCAACTCCAGTGACTACAGGAGAGAGGCAGAGTCTGGAGGTGCTAGTGTTGCTGGTTCATTATCCTGGAAGCCAGCTGCACCACTGCTATCCCTGTGTTAGATTCCCTCAGCCAGCCCTGTGTTTTCCAGCAAATTCCCTAGCAGTCCAAGCTAGTTTGGGTAGGTTTCTGTCATTGAGACCAAAAAGAATGTTGACTAAGTGAGGGCCAAGGGAGTTGCCCAATAGCTGTTCCCAACCTGGCCTCTTGCCTCCACATCAGCTGTGGGAAGTGACCCTCCCCTTCCCTGTCATGTCTCCCAGGAGAAATCAAGTCCAAGTCATGACCACAGGAGGAGGTTTCCATATTCTGGCAATTACTGAATAATGCCAGTTTGTTGGTGTATTGCTCTAATTTTGATATTTTGAAAATCTAAAATCTCTATTATTTATGTTTTGGGATCAGAATCAATGATTCAAGGATTCAATCATTCAATTTATGATAAAAATACTTGCTGAACAAAACTCTACCCAAAGTCAGAAAGGGCTTTTCATTAACTGGAACAATTTGTAAAAAAACACTAACACTCAGTGATACCATTAATCCACATTGTTTTTGAAATAATATTTATACTTGATTTTCAATGTTTTCATTATTTTAAATGAAGTTTAGTTTATTAGTTTCTGAATAAGATTTTATTTTTTGACAAACTTCTAATTTTGGAATAGTTTTAGATTTACAGGAAAACTGTGAAATAGAATAAAGAGTTCCCACGTGCCCCTCACCCAGTTTCCCCTGTTATTAACATGTTACGTGGATATGGAAATAATATTGATATGTTATGATTAGCTAAAGTCCATGCTTGATTTGTTTTTATCCAATGTCCTTTTTCTGCTCCATATTCCCAACCAAGATACCAATTTAGCTGTCATATCTCTTTAGACTCCTCTTATTTATGACACTTTAAACTTTATTTTTATTGAAGTTATCTGCTGATAACGTAGATGAGACGGATGCTAGTTTAATGCTTCTACTTAACAAATTTACATTTTTACTTGACCTTTAAATGTGTAACAATTTTAAAATGTGAAGTATATTAAATATTGTTTTATTAATGTTGTTAATGTTAGGAATTCTGAACCCTTAGAAATATAATGTTAATATTGATAGCAATAGTTTGGAATTACTCAAAATAAATGATGCGTGTTTCTGCTCCAGTACAGCAATCACCAGAACCCCAAGGGACAGGCAGGGTGTGGAGGATGTGACCATGTGATGGTGGAGTCTCTGGGTGCAGGACAGAACTGCAACTCCTGTGCAGAAGAAGGTGGCCGGGCCACCAGGGGCTTAGTTCTCTATAGCAGGAAGCCCAGGCCCAGGTCACCCGAAAGAGCTCGGGGAATGTGTCTTCTGCCCCAAATCCCTACTGCACTCTGCTCTTCCTCTGGATAGCTGGAGAAGGCTTGCTTGTGTTAGCCCAATCTGCTTTCTTTGTCTTGTACAGCCAGTGTCCTAGGGCCACTTTGCAGTAAAGATTTGGGTTCTGGGAACTTATCATAGAGCAGTCTTGAGTCTCGGTTTTCCCAAGGTCCTACTCCTTGCCAGGAACATAGTAAGCTCTCAGCATATGTAGGTGCTACTATTCGTCCAACCAAAGTTGAGCAAATGAAGGAAAGTGGAACCATTGGTGGGAGAAAGCTGCGCCTTCCCAGACGTTGGGAGATGACGAGAATCAGGAGCTGGTGTGGGACAGTGAGGACACTGCAGTGACTGGGTGGAGCACCCGGCCTGCAGTGGGTGTGTGTGTGTGAGACAGGGATGGAGGCCCCTGCCCAGCCATGCTAGCTGTCGTGGCCTGACTCGGCTGGTGGCCACACAGAAGGAAGGAGACTCCTGGTGCCACTCTGGGATTCTAAGATGCAAGCCAGTCATCAGCACCCAGAAGTTATGATTAAGAGTTTAGTCACAAGGATGTAGCATTACATCATTAGCAGAGTGGAGTCTTTTTTACCTTTAAACACATTATAATCTGTGGATCGATTTCCCCAGAATTGCCAAAAGTAGTTCACAATAGTTAGGCTTCATTTTGTCCATAGTTCATGGCATATTCGAAGTCTCTAAAGCTGACATGACCATCTGAGTCTTGATCTACTTCCCTGGAGAATGAAACAAAAAGTTACTCGCACACTGTTCTCACAGGACCATGCATCACAAGCACGTTACAATCTTCACTTCTCTGCTTGGCAGTGTAAGAGAGGGACCTAGTTCATCTACTTGAAGGCCAAGATTGATGCCTGTTTTTGTTTTTTTTCTTCTTACATTGATAATACCTAATCCATAAGGTGAGAAGAAAAAAAAAGGTATTTATTAAAACCTATAGAAATAATATATCCAATGTATTTGAAGTAATAAAGCCAAATGGATAGGTTATATAAGAAAGGGAGGAATGAATGTTTTTCTAGTTATTCTCTACTAGGAAAACTAGATATATGTCTACGATATATCAAAAAATATATACCTATTACATAACAGAAATGTGGGATAAACAAACAAGAGCTAAGAAAAGAATAATCTCACTGAATCTTTGCACTAATGCTGGGTTGGGTCCATTTTACCAGCAGATACACTGAGCCTTGAGGAGGCAATAGAAACTCAGCAGTGTTCTCAATGTCGCATTGCTGGTAAGTAGCAGTGCTGGAACTCAAACGAGGCTCATTCAATTCTGAAATTAGGTCTCTATACTGTATTCTACCTCACCTCCCTACATAAATAGGATATTCCAGAGTGAAGTGATTACATTCCAATTCTCCTATGGTGAATGCTCCTTCCAGAGATTTTCAGTGGCTTCATTTAGGGTCTCAGAAACCCTATCAAATCCTCATCAATACCCAATACACTTCTCTGCCTCCTATCAAGAGTGATGAAAGTGTGAACCTCTGGCTGGTCGACTGAAGGTAGGGTGGCCTCAGCTGGGCTGTTCTTGTGTGTCCCTAGAACTGCTGAGACCGGGGTATTGCTCCCTGAACAGGGAGCCAAGAAATGGCACCCACTCCGCATGGTTAAGACAGTACACATCAGAAGGACAAAATCACAGCATAAGCAATACAAACTGTTACCAGTAAGAGAAATGTTCATTAAAAAATGTGTTTTAAAGCATAACTGATGACCAGTGGTCACAATTACTCTTTGGGGACCATTTCAAAACAACATATTCCATCCTTTATATGTAGCTTCTGTGGTTGATGCAAATTATATTTTACTGAAACAACAAATAGTAGCAACCATGACACAGGACTTTTTAAACCAAAGTCTGGTCCAAACAAGAGAGCCACTAATCACTGTAATAGTTTTAAAGCAGGCTTTTTAAAATATTGAATTCTAAAATAAACTTTCTGAATATTTCATGCCAAAGTCTCTGAAGTCTATAATGATTCAGAATAGAGTGATGATAATTTTTCATTCTTTTGAAGTAAAGAAAAATCCCTACTTCTCTGCCCCAGGGCAAAACCATGTTGCAGTGTGTTAGTATAAAATGACTGCAGACTGCAGAGGCCGTTATTCTTGTTACTTCTTTTGGTAAAATGTACATGATGATTTCATGCTACACAAGACCAAAAGCATAATGCCAGATCTCCTCTAAGGGATTAGAAATAATCAGGATCACATGTTACTAACTACAGACTATAAATCAGTCCTTTTATTAAATTAGATAATTGAAGATTCTTAATATTGCCTAAGCATTTTTTCCCAAGGAATAGGTTTAGATAAATGGCCTTTTTTCTTTCCACTCTGAAGTGGTATGATTGAACTATAAATCTCGGAGGGTCAGTTAAGTGGATAACCTAAAATAATAGTGTTAAGAATAAAGTGTTTGTGATAATATTTGTGTGTGTATGTATTTATTCACTTAAGATGCTGAATGCTTGTAGGAAAAGGAATCCCTTTGCCTGATTTTCTCAGTTAACAACCTTGATTGTCATTGTATTAGCTTCTAATTTTTCTTGCTGTCTTTGCCAAAGCTTCTCACAGTATAAACAAGAAGTGTTAAAATGGGAAAGTTTATTTGTGTGGTTTGGAGTGGGATTTTATTCACACGATGAATCAAGGGGTGTCATTTATATTTTTAAGTTTATATTAATATTTAGCCTGAATCATGATAATACTTTGTCTTCTAACTTGTTTTCCTCTCTCTCCCTCCTCCAGACGAGCAGGTCTGGTCATCTTACAGAGAGTGAAGAGGAAATTCAAGTTTCAAGGCTATTATTATTTTTTATTATGATTATTTTTTCAGGCTTACAGGGCTATCATTTCAAAAGCAAATGTAGACTGCTTTTTTGGTGGCAGACCAAACTCTTCCGAAGAAGAAAAAAGATTTCACAGCACCCACACTCAAATCACTGAGAAAAAAATAGCTGTGGCTGCTGGGCAGCATCGGTGCTCAGGCGATAAAGAACATGTCACTGGATAAAGAGTTTCATTGTTTCTGTCCACAGCGTTCAACCCACAAAGGAGTTTACTCTCGTTCTGAAACTATGTAGAATGCATTGCTTTGCTGTCACCCACAAACCTTCAGCACTAAAATATTCTGCCATCACATGTTTTAGCTGGAAACAAAACTTACAGGGGCAAGCCCTTTGTGTTTGCTGCTGTGTCCTCACGTCTGAGCCCACACCAGACAATGAGTGTCTGTAGAATGAATTACTTTGTGGAATAAACAAATCTGAGGAAACAGCTGACGTTATTATGGAAAACCTATTACCTTCCAGGAGGTACTAGGGGATTAGAGAAAGAGACTGTATCATCACTGTCTTTACAGAGTCTAAATGAAACTCTGTAGGAATGGAACAGACAAGAGAAGTCACCTAGACTCATCACTTGAGGACTGTCCCCATAAGTCAGTTAGTTACGATCTCTATGCTCAACCACATTATGTAAATACAGATGAGGCACAGAGAGACCACGAGAGGCAAACCTTGGAGAGTGAGGCTAAAAAGGGGGCCAATGGGTGGAAGTCCTTTGAATGCTAGGCTATACAGTTTAGAGCTAAAAAGCAGAGACTGAACCAAAGCAGAACAGCGGGTATGTGAGAGTCTAACTTGTCCTATGGACAGAGAGCATGCACTCCAGTCCCGGTAAGTAGCTGTTCATTACTAGACATACGGATACAGGTGAAGACATATTACAGAGCTGGCTTTTCAAAATTATACAGCTGCACAAGAGGAAAATAAATTGCTATGAATAATAACTGCTTCTAGGAATGTAGGTCCAGAGAAATTAAAGGCTTTTTTGGTTTGTTTTTGAGGTGCAAAAGGGAGACTCAGATTTGGGGAGTATAGACTCAAGAGAGCTGACCTGCTGGGTACAACTTAGTGTGAACAATTTAGGGCCATCTGGAAGGAAGAGGGTGCAGGAATGAGAGGGTGCCATATGAGAACTGTCATGAGAGTCCCCAGTGGTCAGGAGATTGAAAGCCCTTTGATTAACTGCTCTGTTCACCACGTGCTTCGAAGTTGTTTGTGTTGCTTGTTATACTCTCTCCCCCATCCCCACCAAGCGTGTAACAGGCATACACACACTATGGGGGGTAGTGACATTGGGGGGGTATCTGTGTTGAGTTAAGGGCTGAAGATTGACTTAGGAGATAAGATCTGTCTAAGCAGGTACAGTAGACAACAGGAAAAGCAGATGGGGAAAGACGGGAGGATCCATTAACTGAATGAATCCAGAGAAATGAGAACTCAGAGCCACAAGCCTTCAAGAAATTTGTGAGAATCCTGAGAGAAGTGCTCAATAATCTCATGAGGTGTGGAGTGGGGTTTCCAGGCAATACTATTTGGGCTTGGAAGTGTAGAAAGGTTGAAAAGACACCAGGATTCACAGAGGATTTCCAGCAAGATCTAGACTCAGTGCATACAGCTGATCCTAACAGTTTTCATATCTGTTAAAATACAAACTTGTTCTGATTCATTGTATTAAAAAGTAGTTATAATTAGCATGAGCTTTAGCATTCTTCTCTTTGACATCTTGATTTGTTAAGTGAGATTCTGTTCCATTCTTTTGGTGTGGGGGCTTCCGTTCTTCAGCCCAGGCTAGAGGCTTCCTTGACGCAGAGGTGAAGAGGTCTCTACCTGAGGAAGCCAGGGCTTCCCACTGTCAATCTTACTGAGCAAAACCATCGTGTACTCAAATACATTGAGGAGAAGAAGGGGAAGAAGGGGAACAGAAGGTTTTTTTTTTTTTTTTTTTTTTGAATTTAAAAATTTTTGAAGGGTTGTAATTTTTGGTGGAATGTTCAACATTTTATTATGAAAAATTATTT
>CAUYPK010134065.1:0-16783 GCA_963574355.1 Loris lydekkerianus | reverse complement strand
TTTTTTTTTATTTTTTTTTTTATATTATTTATATTTTTTTTTTTTTTTTTTTTTTTTTTTTTTTTTTATTTTTTTTTTTTTTTTTTTTTTTTTTTTTTTTATTTATTTTTGTTGATTTTTTTTTTTATTTTTTTTTTTTTTTTTATATTATTTATATTTTTTTTTTTTTTTTTTTTTTTTTTTTTTTTTTATTTTTTTTTTTATATTATTTATATTTTTCTCATAAAAAATTATGGGTTGTGTGTAGAAAAAAAAAAAAAAAAAAAAAAAAGTCACATTTATCTTTCCATCAACTGTGTTAATGGACTTTAAACAGAATTCTTCTGATACTGACTTTATCTGCTCTTAAACTTCAGGTGGGATTTGTGTGTGTGTGTGTGTGATTTTTTTTTTTTTTTTTTTCAGATCAACAGAAACATTTAAAAAAGAAGATGATCTTGACAGTCTCATTAATGAAATATTTGAAGAGCCCAACTTTGACAAAAAACCCTGTGTAAGTCAAGTGTTATAAATGTTTAGTCATTTTTCATTATTTCAAGATATATTTGGAATAGTCTTAAAATTTAAGGTGACAAGTAGCTATCGGTAATCCTTTGAATTCTGAGAATACAATTACTTAAAAGAAATTATTTCCCACTTTAATTCTCAGCAAGAATACAAAATTAGAAAAGCTGTTAACGTGAAATTCAACTCACAGATCAAGTAGGTCATTTATATTTATTTAAGAACACTTCTCTAAAAGGTCAAAAACAAACACCTTTTATTATGGGAACGTGCTTAGCATCTCAGATGCAATGCCATTGTTGTTATCCCATGAACCAAATGTCTAAATTGTTAATATTTTAATGTTTATCTATTTTGACTGTATAAAAAGTTCAGAAAATAATATGACAGCCATCCCTACTAAAGGTATCTTTAAATTCTGCCATATTTGCTTCTCTGGGCTTTTTTTTTTTTTTTTTTTTTTTTTTTTAATGCAAATTAGACTGGGTAGTGGCTAAAGGCTGTAATCCTTTAGCCTCTAGGAGGCTGAGGCAGGTGGATTGCTTGAGCTCAGGAGTTCAAGACCAGCCTGAGCAAGAGCAAGATCCTATCTCTACTAAAATAGAAAAACTAGCCAGGCTTTTTGGCAGGCGCCTGCAGTCCCAGCTTTCGGGGAGGCTGAGGCAGAAGGATCCCTTGAGTTTAGGAGTTTGAGGTCACTGTGAGCTAGGAAGCCACAGAACCCTACCCAGGTGACAAAGTGAGATTCTGTCTCAAAAAATAAAAAAGAAATGAAAATTAGAAATATAGTTTAAGACCTCCAAACCCTGATTTAACACCTTTCTTCCCAAAAGTAATCACTTATCCTTCCCATCCATACTTTTATACCTTTATTACATATTTATATAGCCATAATCAATTTTAACTATGTACAACAGTCCATTGTATAACTCTGCCACAGTTTATTTGTCCACTACCCTGGATGATGGACATTTAGATTATGCCCATTTGTTCACTATTACAAATAATGCTTCATCAGAAATTTTTACCTATCTTCTTTTACCCATGTACAAGAGTTTCTATAGGATATATAAATCTAGAAGAGGAACTCCTAGATCATAAGATGTTCTCATCTCCAATTTTTCTACCCATTGCCAAACTGTTTTCTAAGGTGACGTATCATTTTTTTTTACACCAGCAGCGTATATTAATATAATATGGTACATGTGAAATATATTTGTTAGATTTAAAAGAAAAAGACCAAGTAGAAGTCTTAATTTGCAAAGACCACGAGGAAAAACTCTATGAAATAAACATAGTGCGAGAGCTTTTTTTTTAAAGGTAGGAAAAATAAAAGCAAAACAGTGGACTAAAAATCACTAAGTAGTGGTGGCGTTAAGGATATGGATAGGGGGCACTTAACATTTTGTCAGCCAGACTAAAAATAAAATGACCTAAATTTTAAGATCTGAATTTCCCTAAATTTAACATTTTCAGTTCATCTGAGATTAATTAATAAGCAGATACCCAGCTGATTCATGTGAACACAATAGCATTAATAAATAGTAATTCCTCAGTAGACTGAGCATACTCAAGTCTAATAGTTGGTCCAGTGGAACCTGCCTATATGAAAAGTCAGCCCTCCGTATACAGAAGTTTCACATTCCTTGAAAACTAGTTTTGATTGTTTGGGGGGGTTGAAAAAAATCCACACATAGGTAACCTGCACAGTTCAGACCGTGTTGTTAAAAGTCAGCTATACTCTGCAAATATATCATAAGTGCTGGATAGTAGTGCTAATAAGTAATACTAATCATTAGTAGAAAAAAATACATGATTTTTTTATTGCTGTTTATTATCTGAGAATTTATTTATTAATTACTATAGTGTGTGTATCTATATATGATGAGGCACTATCTTTTCATTTCAAGGTGTTTTAGAAAGGAAAAATAAATACCTGATTTGGCTTTAAAATATACTAATTTGGAAAAAAAAAAGTAGCTCTTAAATCATGACGAAATAAAAGAAGGATCTAGGCCACCCACATTGTCCTTAGAAGCCACAGTATGCCCTGAAAGTATTGCTCCCCATCCTACCCTCCGCCCTCCCATTCTATTGTGTTTTTAAACTGTTCTTGGAAAGCCCAGGAACCAACAACCATCACAGTGCACCAGCTTAGGGTCATAAGTATGAGTCTGGGTGGTATATGAAACATGCTCACCAAAATAAAGAGACTCATGCAAATCATTGTTTTTCAGACATACACCAAAATTTTTTCCAGTTCTGCTTTACATCAAATAAAAAGACTTAAGAAATGGTAAAATGAAATATTTTTGCCTCTATTAAATTTCCTCACCCAGTAGGTAAAGTGAAGGCATGTCTGTGCATAGTTTAAATTGCCTTTTCTCCATCTCACTTCCTCTCCTTGGCGGTGGTCCTAGTATGTGGTTGGTTCATGTTATTTGGTACCATATACCAGTTAACACTTAATAAAAGCTTCCTAATGATGATGATGTTATGTAACCATATAGGAACTACTGTATGATTGTGACTGGGTAGCTCTACATTTTCCTCAAACATCTATTGGTTGATACTATTCCATTGGATCAAAAGTAATATTTCTGAAGTTACACAGGCGTTTGGTTAGGTTAATTTTAATTGATGTGAGTACCATTCATTGCTTTAAAAATGAGTCTGAGGTTTTTTTCCTTCTTAGTTGAATTTTTCTACAATGAAGTTTTAAATAGCACATCCTTCATATTAACTCTAGTATTAACCGAAGAGTTATAAAGTGACTCTAAATCTTAGCATGCTAATAATGGCAGTATATCAATTTTCTAACCTAAAAGTTAGAGTAATTCACAAATTCCTTGGAGAGTTCTTTTTCCCTTTTGCCTTTAAAAGGTTTTGATCATTGTTTTTGTTTTAGAAACTTAAAAATTATCCCACTGAAATTTGTATTTAAGTCATTTAGAAAATATTTGTTATAAAACAAAGAATATTAGTTTTCATGTTATAGTTCTCTAAGTTACCGTTGGCCTTTTATTGTTTTGTTTTTTTAACAGAAATTAAAATCTAAATCTTCAGGTAACACATCTGTCAAAGCTTCCATTCAAGCATTTGGTAAAAGGTAAGTTCAGATTGCTTTGGTGAATTATACACACTAGTGAGCAAACACTTTAAGCTTAGTCTAGTAGATTTTGTTACCATTCAAACAACAGTGACATTGAACAACAAAGCACTGATTGGCCTTCAGGAAAAAGACCAATAGCAATTATCTTTAGTGTTCTTATGGTCTGTGACCTCTTAGGGTAAAGGAAATTAAATGGGAGAGTATTGCTATTATAAATAATTTTCTGCCATGTAAAAAAAAGCGTGAACATTTTCTCAAAATTAATGTTCTGTTATATCCTTCAGTGTTTACTTTGTCCCCATTATCTGGCAAACACATTTTTTGCAGCTCATTTTAACTCCTTGACTGTTACTAAATGTACAAGTTATATCCAATAAAGCAGTTATTTTGGAATAACTATATATTATTTGAAATAGTTGACTTGCTATGAAAAATATATAATTTGATTATAAGGACATAGAGTCAACAATGCCAATTTTTCTTTTATTTTTTTTGAGACAGTCTCAAGCTGTTGCCATGGCGTCACAACTCACAGCAATCTCAAACTCTTGGGCTTAAGTGATTTTCTTGCCTCAGCCTCCCAAGTAGCTGAACTACAGGTGAAACCACAATGCCTGGCTATTTTTTGGTTGTAGTTGTCATTGTTGTTTGGCAGGCCTGGGCTAGATTCAAACCCGCCAGCTCCAGTTTATGTGTCTGGCGCCCTAGCCGCTGAGCTACAGGCATTGAGCCCCAATTTTTTTCAATAAGGCCAAATTAACTTCTCATGTTTCCTTTTTTTGTAATTTCATTTTTCTCCATCTGTTGATCACGTCTAGTTGCAGTCCAGTGTACCTTGGGGGAAGTGCTATTCCATGCGGCATTGGAACAAATACTTCATGGAGGTAAGATATCAGAAATATTCTTTTTTATTAGGTTTTTCCAAATTAATGCCCTGTTAAGATGTAGTTCTTATTTTCTTGGTATCAATCTGTTTTATAAGCAGCGATATTTTTATTAGTCAATCTAAGAACACTTTGTTGAAATGTTCATTATTCTGGGGAGGTAGCTATTGAAAGCTGTCATGTTGACCATGTATTGTTTATTGTGTTGATGCCCTTTTCTAAGTCCCACTTGCAGTGCCTGGATCACTCCATTCCGAGCTTGGTTTCTACAGGACACCAGGAGAGTGGACTTCCTTCAAAGCCTCACTCTGCCCCTCGCAAGTTATGAAGCCTTGAGAAGGGGTGTTATTTTTTAAAACCTCAGTTCCCTGTCCCTTAAAAACTAAACATACTTTATAAAGATACTGTAAAGGTTAAATGAACTAATACATGAAGGGTGTACCTGTGGTGCAAAGACAGCTTGCTACTACTACAGAGACACTGGTGTGTAATTATTGGTGTCTTTCTTGTCTGTTAGTCCTGCTTACTCATCATGTTACATCTCAGGCACAAGAATCCTATATGCTAGTTCTACTTTTCCTACTACTTTACTGCTACTACATTTTATCTCAGGAAATATATATCAGTGTTTACTTATAGGTGCCTTCTGATTTTGAAATGGTCTTAAAGAAAAAATATTCTGATTTACTTCCAAAGAACAAATATTTTATGAAGATTTTCTTATATGTAGAATATTTTTGTGTGTGCTTTGATTTAGTTCTAGCATAGAGAAGTCTTATTCCAGGTGGAATTTCAGTAGACAGAGCAGCCTGTTTTTATAGTTTGAAGGTTATCACATACTGCTGATCCATGAGGCTGCCACAATTTATCCAACCCCATAACCCCATTCCCCCATTCCCACCTTCTAAAAAGTTGTAAGAAGAGATACCAATTGCATATATATTCACAGATAAATGTTTATGTTCACAGATCATTTATCAATTGCCCCTTTCATGACACAAAATCTGCACCCAGAGGAAGATAAACATATGTATTCATGTGTATATACAGCATTTTGTGTGTAAAGTACTTTGTATTGTTCAGAGCACTTTCTGTATATACATATTGGTTCACCTGCTCCACAGACAAAACCCAAGATGCAAGTAGAGCAAAAATTTTTAACCCCATTTTATGAAGAGATTGAGATACTTGTGTTAAATTCATCTAATACATACTAACTACCTGCTAGGTCCTCAAAATTAAGTGAACAAATAGTGGACATTTCCTTGCCTTCAGTGAGCTTTCAGTCTAGGTGAGGAAATAGGCTTTAAATAGGTAATTGTACAAATTAGTATTTAATTTCCATTTAATATGTGAAGAGAAAGGACAGGATACTATAAGCATAGATAATGGTTACCCTCATTGATAAAAGGAAGGGTTTGGGGTATGCTTCCCTAAGCAGATAATATTTACTCAAACTGCAGTATGAAAATGAGCAGGAGTTAAACAGAAAACACACCATGTTAGAAAGTTCCTGAGAGGCGGCGCCTGTGGCTCAAAAGAGTAGGGGGCCGGCCCCATATGCCGGAGGTGGTAGGTTCAAACCCAGCCCCAGCCAAAAACTGCAAAAAAAAAGAAACTTCCTGAGAAGGAAAACAGCTAAGGATATTGGAGGAATAGAGAGCAGTTGGCTGGGCTAGAGAATGGTGAGTGGTAAAGAATGGCTCCTGATGGGGCTGGAGAGATAATTGAGAGACATTTGGTTTAGGCTCCTATAGTCCTTTGGAAGATTTTTAGAAAAAGTATATCCTGTATGCAGTGGGTCAGATTTCAGTTTGTAAAGTCATTTTAGCTGCTGTATAGAAAATGATTTGGAAATTGGAAAGGCAAAGGCTCGGTGCCCATTGCTCAGTGGTTAGGGCGCCAGCCACATACACCAGGGCGGGTGGGTTCGAACCCAGCCTGGGCCTGCTAAACAACAATGGATGACGACAACAATAACAAAAATAGCCGGGTGTTGTGGCAGGTGCCTGTAGTCCCAGCTACTCTGGAGGCTGAGGCAAGAGAATCGTTTAATCCCAAGAGTGGGAAGTTGCTGTGAGCTGTGATACCACAGCCCTCTACCAAGGGTGACATAGTAAGACTCTGTCTCGAAAAAAAAGAAAAAGAAATTGGAAAGGCAAAACAAGAGAAGGGACACAGGGAGATGAGTCAACAAGCAATAGTTACAGTCATCCAGAAAAGAGATTGTGGTACCTATGACCTGAGTAGTGGTAGCAGTGGCTATAGAGAAAAGAGAAATTTAGGATATTTAAAACATAGAATTGACAGAATTTAAGGATTAAATGGTTATATTAAGAATGACACCTTGGGTGTGAAAAGACAGGGACACTTTTACACTGTTGGTGGGACTATAAACTAATACAGCCTCTTTGGAAAATATGAAAAATCCTCAAAGAACTCAAACTAGACCTCCCATTTGACCCCACAATCCCACTACTAGGCATCTACGCAGAAGAAAAAAAAAATCATTTTATCATGAAGACATTTGCACTAGATTGTTTATCGCAGCTCAGTTTACAGTCACCAAGATGTGGAAACAACCTAAATGCCCATCAACTCAAGAATGGATTAACAAGCTGTAGTATGTGTATACCATGGAGTACTATTCAGCTGTAAGAAAAGATGATGATTTTACATGTTTTGTATTAACCTGGATGGAGTTGAAACACATTCTTCTTAAAAAGTATCACAAGAATGGAAAGCAAGTGTCCAATGTACTTAATTTTATCATGAAGCCAGTAGACGATCTAACACATGCCCACATAGGAGAAAAACTCAATTCCATTTAAGTTGGAGGGAGTGGGAATGAGGTGGGGGGGATTGGGTGCTCCCATTTAAAGGGCACAAGGGAGGGGTGTATGGCACACCTTTTGTGTGGAACACAACTACAAAAGGAACTATACCTGACAAATACAAAATTATGACCTGGTTGTTTGTACACTCACAAAAACCTGAAATTTAAAAAGAAAAAAGAAAAAGAATGACTCCTGGGTAGTGTGCCTTGCCCGAGGTCATATCAGTTATTATAATACAAAGCAAGGACTCAAGTTGGTAGCTCAATTCCTAATCCATTATGCTTTCTAATGTACCACTTTGCAGAAAGCCATGTGGTACGAAAGTTTTGAGATACAGAAAAATCAAGAAACATAAAATCCATGCAGATAAAAACAAATGAAGCCCTCCCAGCAACACCAATAACCCAAGTGAGATGTCACTTGCACGGGTAAATCAGAAAGGTGCTATCACCTGTGTTTATTGAAAGTAACACAGTATGCCCAAAACTCTTGTAGTGACCTACATATATTTAAAAGGTAAATCTTAGCTGATTTTCCTACTGTAGCTACTATTATTTTCAAATTGTCCAAACATCAAGACTTCATAGACCCTGTGTGTAAATCTGGTAGGATTTAATGGAGAATCACAGTGCCTGGGCAGAAGAGTGTACTGGGCTATATTTGGAGCTTGCCTGGCATAAATATCTTTAAACTAGTCAATTCTACTTATTAGCTGGACAAAAGGACAAAGCTATTATTGGTGACACTTTCATATGTATATTGCCTATACATGTTAGAGGGAAAAATCTGACAGTTTATCTTTCACTGGAGTTATAACTTTATATTAAGTATGTTTTAATATATATAGTTATGGAAGACAAATATATTTAAGCCCTGAAAATAAGCCCTGATTTACATATCCAGGTCATACAATAAATTCAGTCTTTTCTGCCTGTTTGTTTTCTTTGTTTGATTTTTGGATAAAGCTCTGATTTGGAAGTAATGCTGAATGATTTCACAGTGTACAGATTTGTCTTTGACCCAATTTGTGGAAAGGAGAAAGAGCAGTAGTAGGAAGTGTGGTGGCATTAATAAGTGGTATAGAGAAAACCAAAGTATTCTCAAGCCAATCGAATTTTACTCTCCTAATTATTTTTTAAACTACTTGCAAGACTGGATTATTCCATAGACTGGTACTAATTATGATCTAATAGAGTAAATCGTAGCAGTGGAATGATTTCTTAGCTGCAAGTTAGTTTTACGTTTCTCAAAGGACGGTGTTTGTAGGAAAATGTGGTAGTGTGAATAAATTTGAATAAACTACTAAATTTTAAATTAAATTAAAAAGCTGTATTTAACATTATGGTTGAGATCTTACACATACAAAATGTCAGGAAATTCTAAATTATAGCTCCCACAACAGTAATAATTCAGCCAAATTGCACATATGTATTAAAGCATTAAAGTTAACACTCTGTACAATCATGTAATAAACTACATATGCATAAGAAAGAAAGTTATGGTAGCTTTGGGAACCATCATTTTGCATTTCCTGACTTATATATTCAATATCTGAGTTCAAATATATACAAATGAAATTGTGTTGAATTTCTGTATGTACAAATACAATTTCATAAATTGCTAACAGTTTGAAAGATAATATGGAATTATTTATGAAAGTTGAATAGGTTTTAAATGTTTGGTTTTTGTTATGATTAATATTTTTAGAAACATAAAGCATTCATTCTCAAACTTTTAGTCCAAAACATATTTGCAATTTTGAGTTTAATTTATCTGAATTTTAAAGAGAAATAAGTGAAAAAAATCTAATGAGAAGTTTGTTTTATGTTTATAAAAATATATTTTCTTATTTTTTATTGTAGAAGTATTATATGTTCATTGAAATAAATAAAAACAAAATTGAAAAATGTATAAAGAGAAAAATAGTAATCTCCCTCCCTCCCCTTCATTACCACCACTCCTGAGGCAATCAGTGTTATAGCATATAAATAGCATATAAACCTAATATTTTGCTCCATGTTCCTAGAAATTTATATAGGATTTTATTTTTGGTTGCTTTTACAAAAATAGAATCATGCTGTGTATATTACCGTACACCTTGCTTTGGGTATCCTTCCAGGTCAGTACATAAATCTAATTAATTCATTTTAGCAACTGCCTAATATTCCCATAGCGTAAATATACTGCATGTTAGATACTCAGGTGTTATTCCATTTTTTGCTACATCATCACTACTCCAGTAAATATTCCTGAGATGTATGCTTCTATGGTGGTGCATTTATTTATATGTAATATGTTTCCTAAAATGGGGTTGCTAGACAATGGCTAGGTATAATTTTAATTTAAAAATAATGCCAAGATTTTTCCCAAAAGGTTATAGCAATTCACATAGCCACTAGAAACATGAGTGCTAATTTTTGCTAACTCAATTGATTAAAACGTATCTCATAGCTATTTCACATTTCAGTTCTTTATATAATATTCTACTTTTTAACAAACACTATGTGGCAGTATTAACTCATTATGTCCTTATAATTCTATGATATGTCTAAGTACCTTTATTATCTCCATTTTACAGATAGAAAACTGAGTCACAAAGTTTTCTTTGTTTTTTATTTCAATACTCTTACAGTGGGTACAAGTGGTTTTGGTTTTCCTTTTGTTGTTGTTTTGTTACATGAATCGCATAGTGGTGAAGTCAGAGCTTTTCACATACCCTTCACCAGAATGGAATACATTGTACCTGATAGATAATTTTTGATCCTTCACACCTCCCCACCCTGCAACTTCCCCATTTCTTAGTCTCCAAAGTCCATTTTACCACTCTGTAACCATGTATACCCATCATTTAGCTCCCGTGTATAAGTGAGTACCTGTGGTATTTGTTATCCATTCCAAGATACTTCACTTAGAATAATGGCTTCCAGTTCCATCCACATTGCTGCAAAAGACATCATTCTTCATGGTTTGGTTGTATTCTATGCTTTGTATATACCACATTGTCTTTCCCCTCATCAGTTGATGGGCGCTTAGGTTGATTGGGCATCTTTACAATTATGAATTGTGCTGCAATAAATGTATGAATGCATGTGTCTTTTTGCCATAATGACGTCTTTTCCCTTGGATAGATACCAGTAGTGAGATGCTAGATCAAATGGTAGGTCTGGTTTTAGTTCTTTCAGAAGTCTCCATACTGTTTTCCATAGAGGTTATACTAATAATTTATATTCTCACCAACAGTGTATTCTATTTCCACATCTGCACCAACAGCTATCATTTTTTTACTTTTTATTAATGGTCATTCTTACAGGGGTAAGGTGGTATCTCATTGTAGTTTTGATTTGCATTTCCCTGATGATTAGTGTGTTATTGAACATTTTTTTCATTTTTGTTGGCCATTTGTATATCTTATTTTGAAAAATGTCTGTTTATATTTTTGCCCCCTTTTTAATGTGGTTATTTGGGGTTTTTTACTGATTTTTTATTTTTTTTTAGTCCCTTATAGATTCTGAAAATATTAGTCCTTCATTGGATATATAGTTTGCAGATATGGTCTTCCATTCTGTAGGTTGTCTGTGCACTCTGTTGATTGTTTCTTTTCTGTATGGAAACTTTTTAGTTTTAGTCCCATTCATTTATTTTTGTTTTTGTTGTGCTTGTTTTGGGGTCTTAATTATAAATTCTTTGCGTAGGCCAATGTCCAGAAGAGTTTTTCCTAAGTTTTTTTCTAGAATTTGTATGGTATTAAGTCTTACATTTCAATCTTTAATCCATCTTGAATTAATTTTTGTGTAACTCAATTGTGAGAGATAGGATTCAGTTTCATTTTTCTGTGTGTGGCTCTTCAATTTTGCCAGCACCATTTATTAAATAGGATGTCCTTTCCCTAGTATATGTTTTTATCTGCTCTGTGGAATATCAGTTGGTTGTAGGCATGTGTTTTTATTTTTGGATTCTTTATTCTGTTACATTGATCCAATGTGCCTGTTTTTATACCAGTGTTAGTAACTGGTATAACCAACTGCTGTGTTGTTACTACAGCCTTGCAATATAATTTGAAGTCAGGTAATATGATGCCTCTAGATTAGTTCTTTTTGCTTAGGATTGCTTTAGCTGTTCTGGTTCTTTTTTATTTCATATGAAATTTAAGATTATCTTCTCTAATTCTGTGAAAAATAATGTTGGTATTTTTACTTATAAAGCACTTTGAGCAGTGCAGACATTTTAGCAATATTGATTCTTCCAGTCTGTAAGCATTTTTCCATTTGTTTGTGTCTTCTACAGTTTCTTTCATCAGTGTTTTGTAGTTCTCCACATAAAGATATTTCATCTCCTTGGTTAAGTTTATTCCTAGATATTTGGGGGGAGGTTTACAGATGTTGTAAATGGTATTGAGTTCTTAATTTGATTCTCTGGCTATTTGAAAATTGCCACTGATTTATGTATATTAATTTTGTGACTTCACTGAATTTATCAATTCTAGCAGTCTCTTGGAGTATAGGCTTTTCTTTTTCTTTTTTTTTTTTTTTTTTTGGAGTATAGGCTTTTCTGTAAGACTGTATCATTACCAAACAGGGATAGTTTGACCTCCTTTTCTCATTTGAATGCCCTTTATTTATTTCTTTTGCCTGATTGCTCAGGCATGTACCATGTGGAATAGGAGGGGTGAAACTGGGCATCCTTGCTTTGTATCCAGTTCTTAGGGAAGATGCTTTCAACTTTACCCCATTCAGGATGATGTTGGCTGTGGGTTTCTCATATATATATCTTTTGTTATTTTGAAATATGTTCCTTCTATGCCTAGTTGTTTTTATCAAATGATTTTTCTGCATATGTTGAGATGATCATATGTTTTTGTTTTCATTCTATTTATATGGTGAATCACGTTTATCAATTTGCATATGTTGTATCATCCATTCATTACTGGGATGAAACCCACTTGAACATGGTGAATTATTTTTTTGGTGTGCTGTTAGATTCGGTTTGCTAGTGTTTTGTCAAGGATTTTTGAATCTGTGTTGATGAGGGATATTGATCTGTAGTTTTCTTTTTTTTGTTGCATTTATTCCTGGCTACTAGAGGATATTAGGGTAATGCTGGCTTTGTAGAATGAGTTAGTGAGGATTCCCTCCTTCTCCATGTTACAGAATAGTCACAAAGAAATTAAGTTACTTGGCAGCAGTCACACAGACAGTAAGTAGTGGAATAAGCATGTGAGCCTAGGTAATATGTCCATAGTCCATGCTCTTAACTATTATTCTTTGCTGCCTGTGTTAGTGGGGTTATTATTTTGTTTTTTTCCTTGTTATTAGTAAGCACTTTTTGTACAGTGTAAACACACTTGACTGTGTGTTGAAAATGTTTTCTTCCACTCTGTTGCTGATCTTTCCTCCTTTTTGGTATCTTAATAACTCTTATTTCCTTTTAATTTTTAGGTGAACAAATGTATTTGTTGATTCTCATTTTTAAACACCTCAGAGGAAGTTGCTTTCATTAAAGTAAATAAGAAATGGGGCGGCACCTGTAGCTCAAAGAAGTAGGGCACTGGCCCCATATGCTGGAGGTGGTGGGTTCAAACCCAGCCCCGTCCAAAAACTGCAAAAAAATAAAAATAAAATAAAGTAAATAAGAATTATTATACAAACCAAATTGTTGGTAGCAGCATCTCAAAATTCTTTTTAAATTTGTTATATATAATTTTACTTCTTAAAGTTGCTATGTAGTATATACATAATTGTGTTTTTAAAATTGCTTCTAATTTCAGTCTCTCAAATCCTCATTGAGTATCTGTTGTATGCTAAATATCACTCTAGCAGCTCTGCCCACTCTCTCCAGCATTACCAGAGTTTTGCTTTTCACTGCATCTTTGCTATCAATACACAAGAAGCATGTTCTCTTAACCTTGCTTTCTTTTCCAGCTACTACTCCATTTAAAGGAACTACTCAGATACACCTTCTCAAAGAGGTCTATATAGACCTTTCTATTTAAAATTGGAACCCTTCTCATTCTAGTACTCACAATTTTCTTTACCTTCATTATTTCATTCAAAGCACTTCTAACCTCTTACAAACTATACATTTAGTTATTATGAGTATTGTTTATTTCTTCTTGCACTAGAATCTAAGCTCCATGAAGACAGCACATAGTAGGATCTCAGTAAATATTCTTTAAGTGGGTGAATGAATCCATTATGCCAAGTAGTAGGGAAACAGAAACAAATGCTATCTTGCCCCAGCAATTAAACAGCTTACAAGAGAGACATTCATTTCAATGTAATATGGCATATTCTTTGATAGAGGTATCTCTAAAAATTTCAGTAGAAAGGGAAATATCTTTAAAAACTTAGCTTAGCTTGCCACGGTAGCTCATGCCTGTAATCTAAGCATTCTGGGAGGCTGATGTGGGAAGATTGCTTGAGCTCAGAAGTTCAAGACCTGAGCAAGAGTGAGACTCCATCTCTGCTAAAAATTAGTAGAAATCAGAAAATTAGCTGGGCATGATAGCATACATCTGAAGTCTCAGCTACTCCAGAGGCTGTGCCAGGAGGGTGGCTTGAACCCAGGAGTCTGAGGTTGTAGTGAGCTATGTTGACAAAACTGAACTCTAACCAGGGCGATAGAGAGAGACTTTGACTCAAAAAAAGTTAAATAAAATAATAAAATAAAATATTTGCTTAAATTAAGATTTCTCTCAGATATACTTTGAAAACCATTAAATTAAAAGATCTACAAATTCATTTTGTTTATTTTATATTTGTATAATATATAATACATATATGCATACATGTATCAGTGTACAAAATCTTTGTAAAATAGTAGGTTTGTGTAAAAATATAAGCTAAAAGTTTAGACATGTAAGCCATATTTTAGTATAAATAAACGTTTATAATCAGCCAGGAGTGGAGAACCTGTGACCTTGTGGCCACCTGTGGCCTGGATCCTCAAGTGTAGTCTTTGACGAATCCAAATTGTACAGAGCAGATTTCTTTTAATAAAGGGATTAGTTCTACAGAGTTTTGATCCATTCAAGGGGCTGCACTGGGGATCTGAAGGACCACTGTGGCCACCCCTGGGTGGCAAATACTATGAATAAATAGTGTATGTTCATATTTAAACATGCCAATAATTTTTAATAAACAGTTCTTTTTCTCTGAACAGAGCATGTGACCATCTGCGCTGTGTAGCCTGTGATTTCTCCGTAGTAAGCTACAATGACTATATGTGGGATAAATCATGCGATTATCTGTTTTTCAGGTATGTTGCTAAGTAAGTAACTTTACTCTGTGAAAAATATACCAAGTACTTTGCATTTCTTATTTTGCTATCCTGTCTCTTTGTGTACTTGGCCAGATTGTGTGGTCTCCACATCTCAGTACTGTCATATGACACATAATAACATTTCAGTCAACACAGACCACGTATTTTCATAATGAAACTGAAAAATTCCTGTTACTTAGTGATGTAGCCATTGTAATGTCAGAATGGAGCATGTTCCTGATGTGTCTGTGGCAGTGTTAGTGTAAAGAGGTACATGCTATATAAGTGTGTGGCCTGGGATCAGTAGACAACGCCGTGTGGCCTGGGTGTATAGTAGGCTGTACCATCCAGGGTTGTATAAGTATACCTCGTGATTACACAACAACTGAATCACCTAAAACGTAGTTCTCAGAAAGTATTCCATTGTTAAGTGATGTGTGACTATATTTCTGTTATCTGTCTCCTTCCCATCTGTCTGCCACCAGCCTGGATGAGAATGTGTTACTTCTGGACAAGAATACAGAAGTAGCCTCCTCGCTGATTTTTCTGCCTGTGGTCTCTTCCAAATCATCCTTCCCTTGCTCTGAGTATATCTTGCCTAACACACCTTCTGCTTGCAGAATAATGTCCATAACCTTTATCAGGGCGTTCAAGACCCCCCATGATCTAGCTGCCTTTCATCTGTCATCCAGCTTTGTCTTCAGCAGTGCTGCACTTTTGCAAGATTGTAGATACATCAAAGTACTCAATGTTCCCATTCCCTCTGACTTTTTGCAAGCTCTACCTCCCACCATTTATCTACCTAAACCCTACCTGTCCTTCACAGTCCAGTTTATCACACATCTTCCATGATTCCGTCACCACTCTCTCCCCTCGGCAGTAATTGCTTCCTTTCCTGTGTGTACATAGCACTTCCTACCTGTTAAATACTGTAATAAAAAATTAAAAGTCATAGGTTGGTGTATGGCTACCTTCCTCCTTGTTAGGATAGTGTCTGATTCATAATTTGTACATTCTTACACACTTAAAGAATACCTAATTTTTTTTAAGTGTTTCAAGTTATTCAAATGTATTTGAACTATACATTCACATTTTCAAATAAAAACAAGAGCTAAAAATTAATAAGGTCATATATCATGCATTTTTGACACCTCAAAGTTATCCCTAAATAAAGACTATTTTTAGATACAAGTGATCAGAATATATTGTAGCACCTTTCAATAGCATAAAGAAAGGGGTAAGATACTTTCTCAGGTAAATCCATAGGAGTCTCCCCAAATTTAATACTATTTAAACCTTTTCACATCAAGAACTACTTTGAGGGCGGCACCTGTGGCTCAGTGAGTAGGGCACCAGCCCCATATACCGAGGGTGGCGGGTTCAATCCCGACCCCGGCAGAACTGCAACAACAACAAAAAAAAATAGCTGGGCATTGTGACGGGCGCCTGTAGTCCCAGCTACTTGGGAGGCTGAGGCAAGAGAATCGCCTAAGCCCAGGAACTGGAGGATGCTGTGAGCTGTGTGATGTCACAGCACTCTACCAAGGGTGATAAAGTGAGAGACTCTGTCTCTACAAAAAAAAAAAAAAAAAAAACTACTTTGAAAATCTTATGAAAACTTTGAATCCTCTTACACATGTAAATACAATTTAAGTTTACAGATGTGTGGAAAATTACAATTTGAAAGGTTTCACAGTTCTCAACCCAAATAAAACCTGTTGTATTTCCAAAATTCTGGGTCAGGAAAATCCCCTACAATTTAGCTCACTTTTTACTCCCTTCGTTGGAAAAGTATTAGCTTTTAGTGTCAGGTTCATATTGCCTTTTCCTGGATTTTCTATACCCTCTACTATTTACTATCTACCAGTTAATCTGGTAAGTGGTTAAGAATCCACGTACATCACCAAGATGAACCATGAATATTTATAAAACTAGCATAGAATAATAAAATGCATGTAATATCAAAACAGTGGTGAACACAGTGTCTCAGAGTCATCAAGAACACCACTTGGTTTACTCTAGACCTATAGCAGCCTGGCTTTTAAAAATACCGTATATACTGGAGTATAAGCCGAGTTGGGGGGCCGCGGCCCGCCCCGCGCGCGCCGCCGCGGCCCGGGGGGGGGGGGGGGGGGGGGCGGACAGTGGGGTGACAGGGGGGGAGGAGAGCATGAGCGGGGTGGGAGGGG
>CAUYPK010134061.1:0-15102 GCA_963574355.1 Loris lydekkerianus | reverse complement strand
AGGGGTGGTGATTAACCAGGCCTTTGCCCACAATCTGGGACTGGTGTCTGTTTCTTTTCTCCTGGAGTTTTTCCAAGGACCCATACAGTCCTATGGCCTGAGAAACTGGGGACCTGCTGGATTTGGTGGGGCTAAGTGGCTCTGTCTTGTTTTCAGCTGGTCTCTGTCTGACCCTAGTGAAACTGTTACTCTGGGTTGAAGTCTCAGCTGTGGAGAAATATCAGCAATTAAGACACCACACACCCCCACAGGCAACAATTGGAAAAGGAAAATCAAACCTTTCTATAACCACACACTCAGGATACCACCTGGATAGTCCAGGGTGATTGGCTCAGTTCAAAATGCCCAAATCAATTGTCTCAGTCAGCACCTGTGTCAGGTGGAAGAGTTTAAAAGGTCTCTGGCAACTAGATCGCAGGTGTCTGCTGATAACTCAAATATGACTTGCTCCATTGCTCCATGAGGGCAGGACCCACAGAACAAATAGATTAGTCTGGGAAGGTTGATGCCTCTTTCCCCACATTGCACCTCTTTCACACCCAGTCACTGATAATTCGAGAGGGCTGTGACCCAGTTGCCTCCAATGAGCAGATACTCCAGGGGTTTGCACCTGCCTGAATCACAAGAAGATCTATGTCTCCTCTGCCAGACCACTGCTCTCTGCCTCTATCCAGCAGGGGTAGGTGAGTCCTGACAAACTTGGGCGCTTGATGGAGGATGGGGATGTCCACTCAGTTCCTGCCCTGCCCCTGATAGATGTTAGTGACAGAACAGAACAACTTTGTAGAATTTGTTTTGTCCCGGCTAAATTTCCCCTGTAGAAGGGAAGCTGTTTTGTCTTCACAGATCCTGCACCTCAGGCCCTGTCTTTGCTGCTCTCTGGTAGTTTATATTCAAAGCACAGTTAGCTGTCAGTTCCAGGCTCCTGCCCTCCTTTGTCTAGGCTGATGATCCCTTGTGTGCTGGGTGTGTCTTAGGCTCAGTAAAGTGGTCTACTGGGTCATCTCCATCCTGGAGTTTTCCAGCACTGCACCTGCACTTTCTAGTCCCAGCGCTTCACACAGGCGGGTACCGCTTCTGGTAAACCCTTTTCTCATGGGGCCTGGATTTCCATCCTAGATCTGTTCTGCTGGTGGTTGCCACTGGAGAAGATGATCAGCCTCCTCTGTTTGCCCAGAGAGACAGGGGGTATGACTCCAGAATATCCAGGGGTGAGCACTATTGTGGCCAAAAACGGCTGCTGCTCGGCACCTCGGGGCACCACCGCTCCTGTGTCAGCCGACTATCCTCTACTCACTCCCATGCAGCAGAATCAGCACTGACCAGCAGCAGATGAGGCCCTGTCCACACCTCTTGAGAAAACACCCAAGAATCTGGACTCCTGGGAGACATGCCTCCAGACCTCAGAGTGAGAGTTGAGGGGAGTGCTGGGAGCTCAGTATTGCAGGTAGAGAATATATATAGTTTTACACAGTTTTATGCCAGGCAGAGAGTGCCATGGCACCCTAGTATGGGAAGTAGGTCCAGTTTTTAGCAGGTCTCTTTCGTGGAGTATAATGGGAGGACTTTGAACTCTGCTCATTCATTTCTGGGGTACTCCAAGCTGTTTTCATGGGGGAGGGGACTCCCATCTGCTTGGTGATGGATTTTGTATTTTTTGTTTGTATCCTTGGGGTCTCAGCTTGCCTCAGCAGAGTTGATGTGTGTTTTTCAACCTTCTCTCTTAGCACAGCTCTAATCTGACTGGTTACTTGCTAAATTTATGTCCTTCAACTCTCCTTCTGGATGGGAGCCTCTTTGAAAAGCTGGCTTCAGCCAGCCATCTTGTCTCTTCCCCCATTTGAGTTCTTGAAATCTGATTGGTAACATAAAATGAAGACTTCTCAAGGACAAAAAGCAGGATCAAGAACAAAAGTTAGAGCAAAAGTTCCTATCTCAGTTTACAATCAGTTGTTTATGCAAATCTTGCTTTCATTTTAATGGTGTTTCTGGTGACGGGTGTGAACACACATTTCTGGGAGCCTCCGACTGGCCAGTAGGGCTTCTCATGCCTCCAAACACTTCTGATAGACCAATAACTTGATAAACTGAGGGCCCTGTTTCTTTGGCCTTCTCTCACAGGCTCTACACAAATTATAACAATTGAATTCAACAAAAAGTTATATTTTTAAAAATAATTCACAAGAATTAAGCACAAAAAATATACCATGAATAATTATATTAATGTCTGCTGACACTAGCCACATTTAGATGTTAAAGTGGCTTACCTCTGGAGGTGGATCACAGGTGAACTTTAAGAGTGATGATCAGCCCATCTCCTGAGGCCTCCACGTTCTAAGGGGACCCTGGGATGTTTTCTGGGGTCACCTCCCCTCAGAGGAACCACAGCATGTCTCCCTCCTGGAGGCCACATGAAGATAGGCAGAATGAGTGGTAACTAGAGTAATGCCAAGCAGCTACTGTTTTTTTGTTGTTGTTGTTTGTTTGTTTTTCTAAATTAAAGAGGAATTTCCCTTGTTTACTTTTAGTTTCAAATTGGTAATGGACTTTGGGCATTCTGTTAAATGTCATCACCTCATTTTAAGATTACCATGTATACTCGAGTATAAGCCGAGTTTTTTCGGCACAAAATTTGTGCCGAAAAACCCGAACTCAGCACAAATTTTGTGCCAAAAAAACTCGGCTTATACTCGAGTATATATGGTATTTATAACATAATAATCACAGGTTTTTGGCAGCCAAAAAGAATAGTTTTAACAAACTCTGTAGTAGCTCTTTAATTGCTGGAAAGAGAGGGTCCCAACTGCAATTAGGCTATTTACACTACAATGTTAAAAGACAATGAGGAAGTCCAACTCACACCCAGAAACTAATGTCAAGGGCAGTGGGAGACAGAGGAGATATAAGAGAGAGAAGGTAAAAAGGCTAGTTGCCAGGGGACAGAGTCGGTCTTTTATTAGGAGCTGAGAAATTCTCAGTGGCCACCTCTTGGGTGAAAATCGGCTCTTGTGCCCCAGCCACAACCAGTGGCCATAGGCTGGGATAAAAATAATTATACATTGACTCACTGACAGACAACAAGAAACAGAGATGTTGACATCCAAACTTGGAATTGACCTATCTTTGAATGGAATTCTGACAAACCATTGGAAACATCAAACAAAAATTTGACAAACAACTCACACACACTAGTGCTGCTATAAACTTGAATTTTACCAGGGACTCACCCCCTGTGAGTCTAAAGAGCAACCAGACAGACCAAAGCCTCACGCTCTGTGAGCACAAAGAAGAAAACCTGACAGACCAGGGACTCACCCTCTGTGAACCAGAGAAAAAAACAGACAAAATGAAGACCCACCTTCTGTGAGTCTTAGAAGGAAAAACATGAGACAGACCAAGGACTCACACCCTGTGAGTCCAAAACCCAGATAGACTTGAGATAGACCAGACTCACCCCTGTGACTCCAAGACCCAGACAGACTTGAAACAGACCAAACTCACGTCTGTGACTCCAAGACCCAGACAGACTTGAAACAGACCAAACTCATTCCTGTGAGTCCAAAACCCAAAAAGACCTGAACCAGACCAGACTCACCCCAGTGAGTACAAAACCCAAACAGACATGAGACAGACCAGACTCACCCCTCTGAATCCAAAACCCAAACGTACTTGAGATAGACCAGACTCACCCCTGTGAGCTCAAAGAAGAAACTAACAGGCTCACACTCTGTGACTCCAGAGAAGAGAGACCAACATACCCACACTCTGAGTCCAGAAAGAGAAAACAACAGATCAGGAATGAAAAAGACTAACAAGTTTCACACAATCTTACTGACATGGAAGAGGGAGTTCACAGAAAGATAAAACCAAAGACTCATCAAAGACCCTGTGAGTCATCCAAGAAAGCAAGAGACCAAAGTCTCAACCCTGTGAGCCCTGTATGATACAGACTTGCATGAAACAGAACTGGACTCCCCCATGAGCCCTGCATGAGACCTGGACTCAATCCCGTGAGCTCTGCATAAGATCTGAACTCACCCTTGTGAGCCCTGCATGAGACCTCAACTCATGCCTGTGAGCCCTACATGAGACCTGGACTCAACCCCATGAGCCCTGCAGGAGACCTGGACTCACCTCCATGAGCCCTGCGTGAGACAGACCTGGGTTGGGGAGACTTCTTCCCCTGCCAAAGGAACCAAACATGTAGTTGCATCTAACTGGTCTGGTTTTCCCCCACAAAATCTCTAGAGATCAAAATAACTTACATGGATGTTATTAATTTATCACCAAGTCAGAAGGTTTGGAAACCTATACTCTGACTCCACACATCAGAGGACTCTGGGGCAGAGGAACGTCTTCTCTGAGGTCTTCCCCTGGAGCCGTCAGGTGGCAGCAAGCCTAGGTGGGGGTCTGGAGTGGCTATCTCACTGGGGTCTTCAGAAATGTTTACACATTGCCACATGTAAGAAATAGTCGGACCCTACTTCAGGTATAAATTAGATGGTGATTTATTACACCTGCGCAGGGGGCCACTGCCCTAAAGGGCAGGCGGACCTGAAGTGCAGTGCGTGCTGATTTTTATACCCCTCTTTTTGCTGCATGGTAAGCAAGCTAATGAGCACAGAAGCAGAACGTGGGGGTTAGTTCAGGGCAGGGTTACAGATGGTTCAGGGGGTTACAGCGTGGCAGTTGGCACAGACTTAGCTTAGTAGCTTGGGGAACTTTTCTGGGATAGTTATTACATTAGCAAGCTCAAACTCTAGGATTCAGGCAATCCTCCAGCCTGAGACTCCCATGTGGCTGGAAGTACAGATGCCTGTCACAATCCCTAGAGCATTTTTTACTTTTTCTCAGAGACAGGGTCTGACTCTTCCTATGTCCGTTCTCAGCACCTCCTGCTTGAAGAAATCCAGTCTTCTCAGAGTGCTAGGGGGTAGGATTATAGGTATGAGCCACCATGTTTGGTTATTTTCTCTTTCTTTTCTTAATCTCCATTTCTCCCTCCTACTGCCCCTCCCTCACTTTATCCTTCCTTCAATTCTCTCTCTCTCAATCCATTTCTCACTTTACTTCTTTCTTTCCTTCATTCCTTTCTTCCCTCTACCACTCTCCTCTACACCTTCAGGAAAACTTCTCTAGGAACAAACCAACAAACTACACAAATGATCCCTGAATATGTAGTCTTAAACTCTATACTTGCGATGTGTGAATTGTGGAGTATGTGAATTCTTTTTGAATAGAGTTGTTAACTTTTAATCTATGGGCTGTTATCTATGTGGAAATAGAGAAAAACCTTCACCAAAACATACGCCTGGATGAGCACCATAGTTCACACCTATAGTCCCAGCAATTTCAGAGTCTGAGGCAGAAAGGAAGCTAATGGGTTTCAGACCAGACTGAGCAACATAGTAAGACCCCACTTTCCAAGACTCAAGTGCTAGACTTCATCAGCAGTGGTGGAATGGGCCTTAACTCTCAGCTGCTGAGAGGTATACACTCAGGAGGGTCAATTAAGGTTAGCAGCTTGCATTTCCATGAGCTATTGTGGTACCATTATATTTTTTGGAGACAAAGGGGGAAATGAAGTATTCAATCTATAAGAGATATACTGTATAGGTACAGGAAAAGTCTGATTGCATACAAAATATTTTATACATGTATCCCAAATGTGATTTATTTCCATGATTGCCAGTTATCAGAAAATCAACTACTAGAACACACTACATTAATATAATCCATAAGAAAAACAACACATTGCCTCAAGGGACACAGAAAAGGCTTTTGACAAAGGCAACATATCTTATTGATAAAAACATTTAAACATCTTAGATGAGAAGGGAGCATCTTCAGAACTACTAGTGGAATTTACAGATGATTGGATACACATAATGCTCTATATTCACAGGATGGAATATTTTTAAACAATTAATAGGAATGAAGTACACATTTATGTTACAATAGGAATGAACCTTAAAATCTTTATGATAAGGGAACAAGGCCACTTACAAAAGACCACACAGAGTATTACTGAACTCAGATGAAAACATTAAGGCAAGGCCAATTGTCCGCGATGAGTAGGGGCAGGTGAGGGAGGGTAGTGGGGAAGATAAAATTGACTGCTAGTAGGTATTGATGTTCTTTTTTGTAGGGGGAAGAAGACAAAGTTCTAAAATTACATTGTGATGATAGCTATACAATTCTGTGACTATACTATGAAACATGGAATTCTACACTTTCAATGGGTGAACTACTTATTTCAATGAGGCTACTTGATGATGTTTTCCAAAACTTAAGGTACTCAAAAGGCTAACACCTTAAGACATACACAGGTCATGACAGTACTTGAGAGACAGTCTCACCTATCTCCCTGCTCACACACAAGTTCCATGAATTGACATGGAAGGCACATTGCTTCATCCTACCAAAGTCGTCATTTTCTTCTTCCTTGAGACAGAGTCTGACTCCTACCCCCTGGGGAGAGTGCTCTGGTGTCATCATAGGTAACCACAATTTCAAACTCCTGGGCTCAACAGATCCTATTGCCTCAGCCTCCTGAGCATCTGGGATTACAGGTACTCTCCCACAGTGACCAGTTACCTTGGACCACCCTCTTCTCACCAGAGTGTTAGGATTATAGGTGTGAGCCAAATTCAGACCATGATGTTGGAATATTTTTCAAACTATGGTTGGTAGCCAGCAGTGGTTCTTCATGCCTGTCATCTTGGTACTTTGGGAAGCCCAGTTACTTGGATTGTCTAAGTATCTGAATTGCAGACCAGCCTGAGCACTAGTCAGATCCCCATCTCTGAAAAATAAAAAATTGCCGAATGTTATTCAGGCACCTAAAGTCCCAGCTGAGGAAATAGGTTCTCATCATGACAACACTTGAAGTTTGTTGTGAGCTATGATACTAGGGCACTCTACAGAGGGCAATAAGATGATACTTGTCTCAGTAAGTAAATGGAGAAATCCACTGGTATGGAAATTGCCACTCAGTTTACTTTTGACCAGGGATCTACAGTTGAAATTTTTCCCTAGATTAGATGTCAATTAGATAAATTATTTTCTCATAGGGAAATTGTTTTCCTACAACCTCTATTAATCTCACCTTTGGATTTTACATGACACTGACCCTTTGATTTACTAGATTTGTGTAATAACTGGAAACTTCCCTCACAGTTAAGTCTTGACTCAAATTGGGCTTTTTATATGCATACTAAAAAATCCAAATTTTACCTCCACCTCTTCTGGTTGGCTCCTTCAATCAGAACCAATATTCCCTTGCTCCAATCAGTCTGAACACAGGGACCAGACATTTGTGGAGAACCCCTATCCATAAGATCAACTGGGAATATACTAAGAAAACAATCCAAAACCCACATGTTTGGACTCATTTTTACTCCCAACCAGGGGCCACAATAAATTTCCTTCTTTATGTAGTCCCATATTCCATCTGCCCAATGACCTCTCCTCATACTTCGGCTCTTGGAAACTGTCCCTAGCAAATTTACTTTCTTTCTTCTTCTTTTTTTAAATTATTTTTCATGAGACAGACTCTGATCTCCAGGCTAGAGTGTCATGTCATCAGCCTAGGACACAGCAACATCTAACTTTTAGGTTGAAGTGTTCCTCCAGCCTCAGCCTCTGAAGTAACTGAAACTAAAGGCAAAGGCCACAACCCTTGACAACTTTTTCTATTATAGTACAAACCAGGTGTGTGATCAGGGCTGAGGGTGTCTTGCTGTTACTCAGCTGTGTCTCCAACACCTGAGCTCAGGGGACCAACCCACCTTGGCCCCCCATAACAACCAAATATTATAGTCATACATGACAAATGTTATTAAGCTCTACTTCAGAAATGACTTTATCAGAGGCTTTAAGGAGTGTCCAATTCTCAGGCCCCAGTGACACATAGGGATTATGTCAGGTCTATTTTGCATATCTATGGTGGGATACATCACCACAATTATGCACACATCTCCTTTTTCCTTAAAAGTTTTCATTAATATTCATGTATTGAATGTGTGGACAAACATAACTCTTCTACTTCCTATGTGGCTAAGAACCCAGAAGTTTGGAAACGCCTAGACCAGAGGTCAAAAATTTTGGAACTTTCAGATAGGCTGATATTTCCCATGATTATCATAAATAACTGCAGGTAAGGAGTATACTACTGGACACATTACCTAACAAGATATTGAGAGAAGACATTGAGAAAGACATCTACTGTTTGAAACATGCCTATTCTAGAGAAAGAAGTAAAATCTCATGAAAAGTAGAACTGAGAAATGGGTGACATACCTATCAGGTCTGTGAAATCACTATCTGATTTTTGAGCTAGGTTTTTTGGTCTATAACATCCCAGGGAAGCAGTAGGTATAAAAAGCATACTCTTCCACTTGCTTAAAAATCCATGACGTGAAAAGAAAGTAAGGGCTGTTAAATCCCTTGGACATAGATAAAAACAAACTTTAGGAAGCAGAAATTGAGTGTGGAGAAAAGAACTTCACTGTTTTGTAACAGTTTTAAACTAACGACAATCCCTGACAGCCCCTACACACACTTGGAAGGAATAAAGTTAAGCTTAAAGATGGTAATCCAAGGCAACACCCATTGTGATGTCTCCCACGGACACTATGTAGTGACTTCATCCTGTAATGTTTGGGAATCTAAGATTCTGGTCAAAGATACTAAGTGTCCTTTTCTGCTCACTTCAGCTAGTGTCCCTCAAGTGTTTGAGCCAGAACACATTTTACCACTCCATCCACAGAGAGAGAACTTATCTTCCATTTATGCCTTTTTGATTTTATTGACAGTTGAGATTCCTGCAACCAGCCTGACTCAACAGTTAAGATTTTGTACAGCAGTGTGACTCAAGCTGCATCACAACTGATAAAACTGTGTGGAGATACTTAAGTAAGATGCTATTCATTTTGTTTTGTTTTGTTTTCATTGAGACAGTGTTTCACTTTGTCACTCTCAGTAGAGTACTGTGACATCACAGCTCACAGCAACCTCCAACTCCTGGGCTTAGGCAATTCATCTGCCTCAGGCTCCCAAGTAGCTGGAACTACAGGCACCTGCCACAATGCCCGGCTATTTCTGTAGCCGTTTGTCTGGGACAGGGTTCAAACTCACCACCCTCGTTATATGGGGCCGGCTCCCTATTCACTGAACAAGTGTCACTACCCATGTGATGCTATTTCAATGTCCTTTTTGACACGTACCCCAAAACATACATTTGAGAGATACCCACAAATTTACTATTCCTGGATACAACCTCAATTTAGTCATAGCTTCACAGGTCTTAAGCATGTGTACTTCACTTGAAACGTCAAGGTAATTCTGGTCTTTTTAGATGAGGAAAATGTTTTTTTTGGTTGATTTGTGGGTTTGTCTGTGCATGGTTACATGTATGGGTATTTTTGATATATGATTTCCAGAGGTGGCTCAGGCTAGTCTTTCATGGCATCAGCCTAGAACATAGCAATCTCAAACTCCAGGATTTAGGCAATCCTTCTGCGTAAGACTACCATTTAGCTAGGACTACTAGTGTCTGTTGCAATGCCTAGATAATTTTTCACTTTTTAGTAGAGGCAGGGTCTGACACATGGTCTGTCTGTTCTCGGCACCACCTTGTTTAAGAATTCCACTCATCTCATCCTTCCAGAGGTTAGGATTATAGGTGTGAGCCATCAGGTTTTGGTTATTTTCTTTTTCTTTGTTTCCGTCCCTCCTTCCCTCCCTTTTGCCCCTCCCTCACTTTATCCTTCCTTCCTCCAATTCTCTCTCTCTCATTCCCTTGCTGTCTCTATTTTTTTCCTTCCTCCATTCCTTTCTTCAGCTAGTGTCTACCTTGATCCTCTACTTGTTAAGGGAAACTTCTCTAGGAACAAACCAACACACTGTTGAAGTGATTCCTGAATGTGAAGTCTTGAACTCTATACTTAAAATGAGTGAATGTGTGAATTATATCTGTACAGAGTTGTAATTTTTTTAATTCACATGTTGTTCTCTATGAGGAAAATAGAGGAAAAAGTTCACCACAACATAAGCATGGATAAGCTCCATAGCTCACACCAATAGCCTCAAATATAGGCTGAGTCAGAAAGATCACTGAAAGGTAAGGGATTTCAGACCAGACCAAGAAACTTAGTAAAATCCCACTTGTCCTAGAAATAAGTGCAAACCTTACCCAGCAGTGGTGGCATGGGCCTGTAATCTCAGCTACTCAGAAAGATACCATCAGAGGGATCCTTGGAGTTTAGCAACTTACATTTGCTTGAGATATGATGGTAACAATGTATTTTTCACTTGATGAAAACACTTGAAGATTACTTGGAGCTATGATACAAATGCACCCACTGGAGGGCAACAAAATGAGACTGTCTCAATATATAAATGGAGAAAACAATTAGTACAGTACTTATCCCTCATTTTTACTTTTGACCACAAACCTACTGTTGAAAATTTCACCTAGATTAGATTTCAACTAGAGAAATTATTCTATCACAGGGAAATTGTTTTTCTAAATCCTGTACTACTAAAGCCTTTGGATTTATGTAACTCTGGCCCTTTGATATCCTAGATTATTGTAGCCACTGGAAATGTCCCACACAGTGAATTCTTGACTCAAATCAGGCTTTTACTATGCACACTAAAAAATTAATCCACTTCCTCTGTGGGTTTGTTTCAATCTGGGCCAATATTCCCTTTCCCCAATCAGTTCGAGGCTAGGAACCAGACATCTATGGACAACCCCTACCCATCACAGCAATTGGCAATATCCTAATGAACCAATCTATCCTCCTTTATGTAGTCCCATATTCCATCTGCATACTCACCTCTACTTGTGCTTTTGCTCTTGGAAACTTTGCCTACCAATTTTTTTTTTTTTTGAATTTTACATTTTATTTAATTTTAGTTGATTAAAAGTTAATACCTGTGAATTATTGGCTGCCATATTGGACAGTAAAGGTCTAGAATGTATTGGTTGGGAATACTTGTCAGAAGCTAGTGCTAAAGGTAGGGTGATTAGCTTGCCTGGGACTGAGCAGTGTCTAGGGATGCTGGAATTTCAGTGCTAAAAATGACAGAGTTCCAGGTGACCCATGATTATTATTAACCCTAGCCATGGGTGGTGGTGTTGGGAACTTTAGTTGTCACATTTCTGAAACAACTAATTCTACTCAGCTGCCTCCTGAGCTGCTGCCTATGTCATGATTTGCAGCTTGGAAAGACAAAGAGGCAGATGCACCTCTGAAAGCCTTGCCTGTCAGTCCCAGCTGCACACGAGCATCACCTGGGGAGCTTTTAAATCACATAGATGTCTTGCCCCTCCCATCCTGAGATTCTGATTTAACAGTCTGGGTGGAGTTTGTGCATCCATATATATGCAACATATATGTATATGTTATATATATTTTTAATTTTAGAAGCACTCCAGATGATTCCAATGTATAGCCAAGTTGAGGAACCACCACCATAACAGTATAAAAAGGAAGAAAAATAAAGATGGTGGAGAAAACAAGAAGAATGTCAGGCAGAGCATGTGTTTCAAGAATCATGTTGCTTTTCTGCTTTCTAACTCCCCAGTGCCTACTAATTTTTTTTTCTTTCTTTCTTTCTTTCTTTCTTTCTTTCTTTCTTTTTTTCTTTTTCTTTCTTTGATTTTTTCTTTCCTTTATTATTTTTAGTGACACAGACTCTCATTCTGTTGCCCAAGCTAGAGTGTCACGGCCTCAGCATAACACACAGTGACATCCAACTCTTTGGTTGAAGTGACCCCCCTGTCTCACCCTCTGGATTAGATGAAAATACAGGCAAGGGCCATAATTCTTGGCTAAGTTTTCTATTTTAGAAAAAACCGGGTGCGAGATTGAGGCTGAGGATATGTTGATGTTGCTCAGCCTTCTAAACCCTGAGCTCAGGGGATCACCCAACCTTTCCCTCCAAAATCATACAAATATTGTATTGAAGCAATACAAAAGTCATTGAGCTCTTCTTAATAACCTTATCAGGGGCTTTGAGGTGTGTCTAATCCTCAGGCTCCAGTGACACATAGGGATTATGTCAAGACAGCTTTGTATATCTGTATTGGTAGATATCACCACAATTATGAGTAGATCCCTTTTTTGAATATCAGGTTTCATTAGTAATTGTGTATGGAACGTGTGGCCAAACATAACTCTTCTACTTCCTATGTGGCCATGAACCAGAAGTTTGGACACACCTGGCACAGAGGTCCAGAATGTTGGAACTTTCCAGATAGCCTGATATTCTCCATGATCATCATAAATAAGTGAAGCTATGGAGGAACATACTGGACACATTGCCTAACCAGATTTCGAGCGAGGTTCTTCAGTGAGCCATCTGCCATTCCAAACAAGCCTATTCTAGAGTCAGAAGTAAAACATCATGAAAAGTAGAACTGAGAATTGTGAGATGTACATGTTAGGTCTGTCAAATCACTGTCTGACATTTGGGCTCATGTTCTTGGTCTGTTCCATTCTAGGACAGCACTGGGTATAAACCACATTCTTCCATTTATTTACAAATCCATGACATGAAAAGGAAAGGACAGGTTGTTGAATCCCTTGGCCAGAGATACAAACTATATGAAGCAGGAATTGAGTGTGGAAAAAAGAACCCCACTATTTTGTAAGAGTTTAAACCCAATGACAAACTCAGATAGCCATGACACATGCTATTGCAGGAAAAAGATTAAGCTTGAAGGTGTAACACAAGGCAACACCCTTTATGACATCATCCATGGTGACCATGTATAACTTCACCCTGTAATGTCTTGCAATCCAGGCTTCTGGTCAAAGATACTAAATGGCCTTTTCTTCTCACTTCAGCTGGTGTCCCCCAAGTATTTTAGCAATGAAACTTCCTATCCTTCCATTCAGACAGAGAAGTTATCTCCCATTTGTGCCTTATTGATTCTAATGACGGTTAAGATTCTTGGCATTCTAGGATGACACAACAGTTGAGATTTTGTACAGCAGGGTGACTCAAGCTGCATCACAGCTAACAAAACTGCATGAAGTCACTTAAGTAGGATGCTAATTTATTTATTTTTTTCCCTTGAGACATTTTTACTTTATCACCCTCGGTAGAGTGCCATGGCAACACATCTCACAGCAACCTCCAACTCCTGGGCTTAGGTGATTCATTTGCCTCAGCCTCCTGAGTAGCTGGAACTACAGGTGCCCACCAAAATGCCTGGGGGGTTTTTTGTTTCAATTTGGCTAGGGCCAGGCTTGAACTCATCACCCTCATTATATGGGCCTGGAGTCCTCCCCACTGAGCCACAGGTACCACCCGTGGGATACTATTTCAAGGACTTCTTTTGACAGCTATCCCAGAACATCCATTTGAGAGAAGCTTACAAATTGACGATGCCTGGCTACAGCCTCAATTTGGTCATGCTTCACAGGTCTAAAGCATGTCTACTTTGCTTGAACCACCTATGTAATTCTCATCTTTTTAGATGATGAAAATGTTTGTTGCTTGGTTTTATGGTTTGTTTGTGCATGGGTGTGTTTTTAGGTATTTTTGATATATGGTTTCTGTATATGACCCAGGCTAATCTTTTATGGCCTCATCCTAGATTATAGCAACCTCAAACTCCAGAATTCAGGCAATCCTCCTGCGTGAGACTCATATGTGGCTAGGAATACAGGTGCCTGTTGCAATATCTAGATAATTTTTCACTTTTTAGTAGAGACAGGGTCGGCCTCTTGCTCAGTCAGTTCTCAGCACCCCCTCATTCAAGAACTCCACTCATCTCAGCCTGCCAGAAAGCTAGGATTGTAGGTATGAGCCATCATGTTTGGTTATTTTCTCTCGTTGTTTCTCTCCCTCCCCAATTCTCCCCTCACTCACTTTATTTTTTCTTCCTCCAATTCTATCTCTCTCACTCAAATGCTCTCTCCATTGTTGATTTTTCTTATTAAGTCATATACACATAGATAATGAATACATTTATGCATATGTGGGGAAGAAGGTGTTGATTGTTTTATACAATTTGGAGTGCTTACATCAAAGTAATTAATATATATTTTCTTTCATTAATCCCTTTCTTTCCTCCATCTCTCTCTTCCACACCTTAAAGAAATCTTATAAAAAATAAACAAAATATACAAGTAACCCATGAACGTGTAGTCTTGATCTCTATACTTGAAATGGGTGAATTGTGGAGTGTGTGAATTATATATGACTAGAGCTGTTATTTATTTTATGTTTTATTTTTTTGAACTTTTTGGCCAGGGCTGGGCTTGAACCCTCCACTTCCAGCATATGAGGCCAGCGTCTTACTTTTTTGAGCCAAAGGCACCACCTAGAGCTGTTATTTTTTAATCTACAGGCTGTTGTTATCTATGAGGAAAATAGAGAGAAACCTTCACCAATACTTAAGCATGGATGAGCACCATAGATCACACATATGCTTCCAGAAAATTCAGAGGCCAAGGCAGAAGGATCGTTGGATTCTAAGAGGTTTCAGAACAGACTGAGAAACACAGTAAGACCTCAGTTTTCCAAGATATATGTGAAAAACCTTCCCAATAGTGGTGGCATGGGCCTATCCTCTCAGCTGCTAAGAAGTATAAAGTTGGGAAGACCACTTGAGGCTAGCAACTTGCATTTCCTTGAGCTATGATGGTACTAATGCATTTTTCTGGGGCAAAGGAGGAAACACAGTATTCAATCTATAACAGATATACAGGAAAAGTCCAGTAGCATACAAAATATTTTGTACATGTATAGCAAATGGGATTTATTACAAGGATTGCCAGTCTAGCTTAATATGTGAAAATAAATAGAACACACTACATTTATAGAATCAATAAGGAAAAGCACAAGGTTACCTCAAGAGACACAGAAAAAGCTTTTGCCAGAGGAAATGTATCCTGTTGATAAAATCTTTTAAAAATATTAGATAAGAATGGAATGTCTTCTGTATTACTAAGGGGATTTATAGATAATTGGATATATATAATGTGTTGTATTCATAGGATACAATATTTTTGAACAATCAAAAGGAATAAAGTGCACATTTTTGTTACAATAGAAATGAACCTTAAAATCATTATAATC